>BOPP01000186.1:228989-269137 GCA_017312745.1 Gryllus bimaculatus
TATATATTACTAGCGGACCGACAGACTTCGTCCTGTCTAAAAAGATTTGAATGTGAATCTTTTTCCCCACATATATTTATGTCTGGGCAAAAAATTCTCCTGACAGAAACCGTCACCCTGGTGAATGGGGGTTGTTAATAACAATATAATATAATAAAAACATATATAGTATAGATATATTATATATATATATAATTATATATGATGTATATATATATAAAGCAATTTAAAAGTAAGTATTCGCTTTATTGTTAATCATGTCACATCATCACAATTATGTAACAAAAATCACGTTTTATGTTTCATTGTCAGTGTTTTGTGACTATTACAATGTTTTTTGTCTTGAATATACCTGGGCACAAAGAAATAACATTCGATGGTTTTCACCCGGAACCAGGCACCCATTACAAATTGGACCCATGCTGAAAACAAGGGTCTTTCCAGATCTAATACCACCAAACACTATAATGATTGCCCCTCCGGGACTTACCTTTTGCAGTCATAGCAACAAAAACACAGCCGAACATGGAAACTGTAGTCGTTTAAAAGTTCAACGGCACATCAGTCGGACATTCATTGGGCATGCGCGGTATGAGGACGTCTTCTCCTTATCTTCTCACTTTCAGTGTAGTTGCTTCTATCACGTGTTAGTAATTTTTTTTATCGTTAACCGTGTGCCGTTTGCAAGACGTGGTGGCTGAGTATTTTCGCACATTATAACTACCAATCCAAACTTTTAATTGAAGAATTGTGAGTGGCAATCTGGCAAATCAGCGAGTTAATAAAATTCTGGTGGAAAGTTCACTACATCATCTTGTTAGTTAGCCAAATCAAACTGATTTATATATCCTCGATCGCCTGTATTTGTTCTTGAATTTGTTAAATTTAATTCATTTACATCGTTGTTTTTTGCAGGCAAAATAGTCACGTTCACTCAACCATCATGGTTTCTCTGTAATTTTGAGAAAAAATCTGGAAAACACTTCTGATAATAGTTCAATCTTTTGCATCGAGTCTACTGGCGCATTAATTTCCTCAAGTTATTGTCAGTTAACGATCATATAGAAATTTGCCATACCAATAGCAGGAGTGTGTTTTAGAGATTATCTTTCCAGATTGGTCTTTTGGCAATCGGCACGCATATTCTAGCTTAAAATTGAATACTTTTGAATGTTTTCACAAAATCGGAGGAACTTTTAGAGCATTGCATTGAGGTTCATCAGCTGTGTTTGTTGATCGTTGGGAAATCACTGGCAATGTTTGACGAAAAATTTCTCTTTTTGACTGGGGGGGTGGGAAATTGTTATTGTGTATCTAAATATTCAGCCTTTGATACGAAATGTCGATACGAAATACGAAAATTCGGTCTTGTTCAAAATGAAGATATTGAATATATATATATATAGTGACGTACCGGGGTAGCCGTACTTTCACGACAATTAAATTATGCAAGGGACAGATACATTTTCGTGAATGGGTCTCTAGGAATTTGGCGCAACATAGGAATAAAATTGTTATAAATTCTTTTATACATCTAAACGTTTTAATAACCAAAGAATACACCTCACAAATAATATTTACAAACAGTAACACTTAGGCCTTGGACACAAGCGCGCCGATCAACACTACCTCGATATTTTTAAAACCCATCTGCTTCCTCCGCAGTCGTCCGGGGCCGGCGGTGGCTTCGGCAAGCTTCGGTTCGCCCCGCAGCCCGTCGGGGATTCGCCCTCCCTCTGCTACCAGCTCCTCCGGCCCAACGTAACGGCTGATGAATTCGCCAAGGTCCGCCCCAGCCGGTGTGAACAATGTCTCACAAATACGGGAACGCACGACGCGAGATTAATGTTCGTCGGCTATTCTAATCCTTTCAGCGACCTTTCTCGACTTTGCACAGATGTCTGTTCGGCACTGTCCACTATTATGCTGTTCCAGTGCGGGATCACGACACTAGCCTGTCGGCCACGCGATGTACTGGCTTATTGGTCTTTTCAATTTTGGTGCGCAATTCTATTTCCGTCAATCATTTGACTATCAATCCTTGGCGAACCTGGTTCTACACTCGGCGGCTTCACTATTTTCAAACTGCATTTAATAACTCCAGGAAATCTCTTGGGCGCATCACAGCCCCGACCGTACTTCACTGAATACGGTCTCCGCACACTACTAACCGTCGCTCGCCTCGCCATTTCCCCCCGATTTGACCGTTGGTGGCGGCGGCGGCGTTACTGCGCTGATCAACTCAACTGTTTTGTTTTAATTTAGAATTGGTGATTATTTTAATAGTTCTTATTATAGGAACGTTGTTCGTTTCAATATATATATATATATATTATATATATATATTTATAATATATATATATATATAATATATATATATATATATTAATATATATATATAAATAATTATATATATATATTATATATATATATATTATATATATATATATATATATATATTATATATATATATATATATATATATAATCAACACCGAAAATGCTTGTCTAAATATAAATTACTGGTCAGTTGCTTGCAAACCCGAGCCCGCTCGTATTTCATGATAAAAAAACGATAATAAGAAAACTGTTATTAGCCGTACAAAACAAACGCCTTCCATTTTATTTTTCGATAATTTCCGCTGTATCGAAATACGGGCGCGGTTATTTCATTGAGGGCAAGACACGCCCAAGTAATATTCCGCATTCGCCGTTGTGTTTGCCCTTTGAACATAAATTACAAACCGTTTATTGCACCTGTATCGGGCACCGGAACGACGTCACGAGGAAGGGGGTACCTGGAGCACTACGTCACGTGGCGGCGAGGGGCAGGGGGAGGTTATCGCGTGCCGCCAGGGCGCCTCAGGCCAAGTCCCGGTCCGCCCCCGGAGCGCCCCGCTCCGCTCGCTCCGTCCCGCCCCATCCCGCTTCGTGCCAGCCCGCCCTCTCGATCCTTGCGGTCGACCGGCCCCCAGGGAATATTTCTTACCCGTTCGCTCGTGACCTGGCACCGTCTTCGAGGGCATTTTGTACTGTGCATCACAAGTTCTAGAGTCAGAAATCCTGTTCTGGAGTATGGCAATAAAGCAGCTCTATTACTCGCCGTAACACAATGAGAATGATCAGTTCAGGCAAAATAGCTTGAAAACTACTCATATTTGGAAAAAACATTGTGCAAACTCATTTAAATATTCAATTTTGAATTTAAATATTCAATTTTGAAGGTCATGCTTTATTAAGAAAAATGTCTATCTGCAATGTTGTAATTGTAGGAAGACGCAGCGTAATGTCAAACTTTTCAGTTTTGGACCACGCAGAGACATCAATGCAAAAGAACCCACGACATTTTCGTAAGCACATCTTTTCTATGAAAAAAACAATAAACAAATAGAACGTCTTTGAGAATTTTGATAAAATAACTTTAATCCTTGATGTAAAATACCTCATAAAATAAAAATATTCGTTTCTAATTCTAAGGGTCCCGACATCACCCAGAGCGATCTGCGAGTATTAATTTTGGCAAAAATACTGCTCACGCCGTGAATCAAGATTTAGCAATCAAGAACCCCCGAAATGTGTATTCTGACAACATAATTTTTAAAATGTTAAAGGAAGTAATTTACTACATTTACGAAAAAGAATTTTCCACACTGTCAGTATCAGGGATCTACAATCTAAGTCACTTTAAAAAATGACTTATTTTTCGTACGTATTATATTTTAACATACTTTTACGGATTTATTATATTTTATCGTTTTAAGGTATAAATGTTTCAAATATTCAATGTATGCTCTCAAAATGTTAGAACGTGAGCACGGTCAGTTATCACAAATGAACTGAAATGTGCTCTTTTCTTGAATGTTGATTCCAAACAGCAATAAATTAATATGTTTCATATTCATATCATTATTTATTTATTGAAAAAATACAAATATGCAAAATCCGCAGCTTACTAATAACTTTAAATTTGCACTACTAATGTTAATTATCAATCACGAAATTAATACATTTAATATCTATGTTTTCTTTTAATGACATACTTACACAACTAATGCATGAATTGATAATATTCGTGTTGATAGTATTCAAGAAAAGAGTTTTCTATTTTTGTACCGAACTTAAATGTACATGGACATATCACCGATAGATACAGACTTCTAATAAAGAAGTAATATGGAAACGTACCATGAGTTGAAATGATGGCTCAGATACATAAATCTGGCTTTACACTAGCAATCAGTTTCCGCAATATCTTTCAGCAATTTGTTTCTGCTTCTTGCGGTCATCTTTACATTAGCAAGAGCAAGACGAGACAATGTTGTCAGAAAGATCTGAGCAACATCTTTCCGACAAGATATTGCAGATCGTTTTACACTACGATTTTTTGTTGCCGTGTTTGGTGACGTCACGAGGTAAATGCGTGCGAACTGTACGTAGTGAGGCTAGAGCTCACATTCTGATCCAACATGGCGAACAAAAGGCAAAAGATGCGAATCGCAGCTGCACTTTAAAAAATTGAAGAGCAGAAGAAACGCCGACGACCTTTGTGGTCGCGCTATTATATGGCAAGTAAGTGAGGTTTCAATACATAGATTGACACAAATAGATCACAATTTCTGCAGTTGTAGGTTGGCATTACTTCACGTTTCATTTACTTATGAAAGAGAGATACCACACTTTTGCTTGCAGCAGATAACACTTAATGTACTAAAATTTGGAAGGTAATGGGAACTAATTCAGGAATGGAAAATCTTGCGATCAAGGAATGATTTGTTGTTAAAATAAATGCAATAAGACTTAATTTTCATAATTTAGTATTAAAAAAAATAATTGTCTGACAACTGCCAAGAGCTCCTGGTCAGACTCAATCGTCAGGTGTTCACAGACCCTTGAAGAACCTAAAACAAAGTGGAATGAGTTATAAGTGGAATTAAAAATAATTACTATGCATTTCAATACATAAGTAGAGTGAGGCCATGAAACAAATTTACCTAGTTCCATATCCTTTTTTTGAAGTTCCTGAACTTCCAAAAAGTTGACAAGGACCCTCCGCTTTCAGTTCTGTGGTGTTAGTCAAATTTTCTTAATTTCATAGCTATATAATCACCAAAAATTTGGCACTAATCGTTAGCAGAATTACATAATTTCATGTGCCTTTTTCAGCATTTCACTAGTTGGCCCTTTCTTTCTTTTAGCTGTAGAGGTAGTGGCGGCGGTGGGGGTTGGGGTTAGGGTTAGGGTTGGGGTTGGGTTTGGGGGGTCCGGGATCTCTGCACCATCATCTGCAGTTACCTGTAAAGAAAAACAAAATTATGTAATTTAGCTGCAAACATGTGTGCACAGTAAAAAAAATACTTCTTTCATTTTCAGCTGCCAGCTACACCTGAAGAATGGAAGATTGCAGCTGATGATTTGAACAAACTATGGAATTTTCCTCATTGCATAGGTGCTCTCGATGACAAGCATATTGATATGCAAGCCCCTTCAAATAGTGGAAGTTTTTATTTTAAATATAAACACACGCACAGAATAGTGCTGATGGCACTTGTAGATGCAAATTACAGAGTCATCTATGCAGACTTGGGTGCTAAAGGCAGAATCTCAGATGGAGAGTGTTCACTTCATGAACAAATAGAAAATGGAAATTTAAATCTTCCAAGGGCTTCACCACTAGCAGGGCAAAAAAGAAACACCCCATTTGTAATGGTGGCAGACGATGCATTTGCATTGAGCGAAACATTAATGCAGCCATATCCAGCAACTGGTTCGTCCGGTGCTCATCGAGTTTTCAACTACAGAATTAGTCGAGTACGCCATGTTGTCGAAATTGTTTTTGGGCACATAGCGCAGAGATTTAGGGTTTTGAGGAAACCGCTAATGCTGATTATATTGTAACTGCGATCTGTGTTCTCCACAATTTTTTGCGAGACAGGAATTCAAACATATGTGATTTTGACTCTGAAGATGGCGAAACTCGCAAATTACGAGGTGGTTCGTGGAGAAGGGAGGCGGCTATTGAAAATACATATTTTCCTTTCCAGAGGGGGCAAAATAATAGTAGTGCCAGAACTTCAAGAAGATCAGGGTTGAATACATAGACTATTTCATTTACAGTGAAGGGGAAGTGCCTTGGCAGTATAACTTTATTTGAAATATTTGTATTTATTTAAATATTTTTTTGTAATCTAGGTTAATATTATTAAAACTATTCTCTAATGATTGCTATTCTTTTTTATTTACATTACCAAGGTCTTCTGTATTCCTTAATATCTAATACCTTTTTATTTTTCATATCCACACAGCAATGTCAATTTTTCATACATCATTGAAAAAGATGTGGAAAATAACAAAAAACACTTATTTAAGTTATTTAAAAGATGAATGTGAAAAAATATGTACATACCGTTGTGTTAAGAGATTGTCTCTTTGTAATTGACCTTTCCATAAATTTCAAAGGCTCGAAGTAGGCCCATTTGGTTCGTTTACAGTAGCCTGAACCACTTGGTCCAGCTCTGCATTCTTTTACGCTCTTGGCTTAACTGAGTCCTCAGATTCTTCAATTTTCTAGCAATTTCAGATGAGGACACCTCAAATTTTTCAGCTACCATGTTACATGCATTGGTGCGCATTAATTTATTTTTATAGTCTGGGGAATTCACGTCTCACAGACATCTCTGCCCCTCCACTTCAGCAATGAAATCGAGAGTCCGGCTCGTCCTCCAATTTTCCATCTGTAATATACAATTTCACTACATGAATACCGATGTTCACTTCACTAATTTTTTATAATATCAACTACCATACATTAAAACATTTTTTAAATTCATTTATTATTAAATGCTTTCCACATTAACATTCTCAACTAATTAAAGTAAGAACAGAAAATGCGATTCAATTACCAATAAGATAAAAAAATCCTTTGTGAAATTTACAAAAGCAACATAAACATATGAAAGTGCATTTCCCATTTTGTTTTAAGAACACAAATGAATGATCAATTTTGCAGTAGTTAATTAACCATTTCGTTATCAGCAGTTACAGTATACTATATAAACAATTAGTACATAATATGATTATTATACTAAGCACTTGTATTTAGAAAAAGGATTATAAAGTACAATGTTTCACAGACCAATGTCTCTGTTTCATCAGGAACATCAGCTAAAATATATATGCTCATAACTTTTTCAACGAAAAATATATTTCAAACATATTTGAGAACATGGAAACATGAAAAAAATCGCATGTAGACTCAATACCATATCTAAACATAGAATGTAATTTTCTTATCCCTCTAGTGTCTCAATAGTTTTATTGTTACCATTTATTTTAGCTGATGTACTTGAAGGGACAGACTCATTACTCTGTGCTGTTGTACTTAATAATACTTTTCGTAAGTACAGGTGCAAAACCAAATTTGGTTTGTCCACAATAAATAATTAAAGGCTACGTGTACCTCAACCAAAATTAGAACCACTTGATAATCAAATACAGAAGGTTTAGAATATTTCCTACAACTTTTATTGCATAACCTTTTACACACATCCATTATACTATAAATACACAACGCCATTTCAATTCAAAATAATGTGTACGTATTTACCTTATTTGAACTTTCTGCGCACGTGGGAGTAGTCATCGTTCTCGTATTTTCCGCAATATCTTGCCCAGAATCCAATTCGCTTCACGTTGCAGCAACAACTGGCAATGTCTTTCCGACGACGGAAACACACGAGTTTACACTACACCCGAACAAGTAGCAAGAAGTATTGCCAACATCAGCAATATTTATTGCCGCAATGTTTACATTGGCAACTTCTCTTGCGAAATCATATTGCTCGCCATTTTCTTGCTAGTGTAAAGTCAGCATTACAGTTTATCTTAATTTACATTGGTCATTCAAGTGTCTACCGAAAGATGGCTCAGGGTATCAACTGATATCACGACAGTCCATCTGACCGGGAGGTCCTAGTTTCTAGTCCCGACAGTGGTAGAATTTCTGATACTAGCTTGTCAGCCAGGTCGAATTCAGTCGCTGGCTGTAGGAAAATCAAGCAGCCGGCTATTCTGATCGGTAGTTTTCCGATGTTTTTCCAATCAACAGGCGAATGCCGGAGCAGTACCCTAACAAACGGGGCGATCATTCTACTTCTTCCTTGTCCTATTCTCAACTCGTACACAAGCTTACACTCACATTGACTACACCACCGCCACCTCCAGAACAAAAACATATATTAAACTTACGGGACCAATAACCCTGGTAGTTGAAGCTTCTGGAATTACTAACAATCAATCAATCAGTTAATCAATCAATCATTCAAATATCCTTTTGCATTGCCAATTTATCCTGCAATTTGGACATTCACTCTGCATTCTAAATTTCTTTCGTCACATTTTTTGTGATTATTTTTGTAATCATTTATATTAAGATAATTTATGTTTCTGCGATAGGGCAGCGGCCAATTTTCCACCCAAAAGCTGAAACTCACGAACTCTTTCTAAAACCGTCAGTTTATTTGTGCTTTCGTTATTGCGGTTAAGTGTTGAACAAGTTTATACTTCCGTACGCGTCATGACTACCCGAGCTTTCCGACAGCGGGCGCATTGTACTAGAGGAAGAGACGCGGCGCCAGAGTAGCAAGTGTTTGAAGGTCTCTTTTTCGCTCCTTTCCTCCCCCTCTGAGGGGCGCCGCCCGGAGAGCCGTCCCGTGCCCCGCGGCGACAGTCGAAGACGTCCGCTTATCGCGCGGCGCTAATAGAATTAAAGCGGAGCGCACAGAAGGAAGGCGTTGCAGTCCCCGCCCTCGCTCTCGCGCCCATCGCCCCCCCCCACTGCCCGCCCCATCGCCCACTCCATCGCTCGCCCCTATTACCGGCTCTCACTCGCTCGCCCCCCCCCCCCCAGGCCCCTCTCTCGCACCGCGCTGTCTCTCGACCATTCGCTGCCGCCTTCCGCTAACCCCTAGCCCTTGCTCGCCTGACTGCCTCTCTCATCGCCCGCTTCCTCGCTCCACCGCCCATTGCTTGCCTTCCCCTCGCTCACTCTATCTGGCGCTCTTGCAAGCCCCCTTTCTGGACCCCACGCTCCCGCCTCTAGCCCCCGTCACTTCTTTGCCCGCAACCTCCCTCGCCCCCTCATTCTCTCTCTCTCTCTCTCTCACCCTCTCACACACACACACTCTCACTCTCTTTCTCTTTCATGGTTTCTCTTTCCCGATTACGTCTCTTATCAAAACATTATTTTTTACACGTTTGTTACTTTTTCAGTTTCAACAAGGTTGAATTCGAAATGCGAAATGCAAGTGCTGACTTCTTTGCCAAAAATCATGGTACAAATTCATATTTTTAATAGAAAATGCATTGCTTTCGTATTACATTAAAGCATTCATTGCGTATTACGATACTAATTTTTTAGCTTAATCTTAAAAAATGGAATACAATGATGGGATTCTAAAAAAAAGGAACTTTTCTCTAATATTAACAGAGCACTGACAATTTATTCTCCAGACGAAACAAAACTATTGTTTGAACGGAATGTCAAAAATCGTGGGAAAAGGTTCTGTTTGTGATTAGAATCCGCTTAACTTCAATTGAGATTTCGAACCACCTAAAAAATCGAATACATAGGGTTTGCTTGATTACATTAGTTATATTAGATTGATAACAATCATTACTAAGATTGTAAAAACTCACAGTACTTTTTCAATTAAAGATAGAATCACTTGAACCGGTGTTTACAATGTAAACACAAATTTAAAGTTAATGCTAAATTTCAAATGCACGGAGAATGCCAAATTCAAAGTTAATATGTGTTTAGATGTTTATAAAAATCATTCTCAGGTAACATGACGTCCTCTTTTGCATTTTGTTTTTTAGGGCACTCTTTTTTATTTCAATTATTTGTTCAAATTGTTACAGGAAGAATCCAGTGGATCTAATAATATCCCAGGATATCGATGACGAGTCTGTTGAATTTCTTGCAGAAGCGTATTTTCGAAACGATCGAAATTGTAAAACATTTCTATAATCTTACTCGGAAATAATAATGATCATAGGATAAAACCAAATTATATTGGATGGATATGTTGTCGATAATTGGATTCCAAAATTATAGTTCGACAAGAAATACTCTATCTGTACTTTTGTGACACACGCGACGAGCTGAGTAGTAGATAAGTATTCATATACAACGTTTCTTAATAAACAGAACTTCAGTAAACTAAGTGGGTTAAATCGACATTGCGCATGACAAGAAACAATGATCAGAAAAGGTTATTAACAAAATGCGTACACAAGAGCACTTGTATGCAAGTTATCCGACTGTTTGGAACTTATTATAATAACATAATCAATAATAAAATTGTCTTTCGAGACTCACGCTATAAAGCCTGCTCGTTTGTCTGTTCACCTACTATTTTTATTTGAAAATAGTGTAAATGCTTTAATTTAAAAGTTTGAAAAACATATTTAAGTGTATTATACGTTGTCAGTGATGAATTTGTAAATCCAATTTTGTTCCCACTCCTTCCAGACTCGTTGCCTTTTATCAGATGCCAATTTCTCTTGTCTCATCAATTCTGTTTCTTGTTTCCATCCCCACTTGCTCGAATTTTATTACATGGGTAAACTTTTCTTGTCCATTGCAGCTTTTTAATCTCTCTCCCCACCCTACATCTATCCTACATTTATACATGGTGGAATACATTCCTTCATCCCCAGTCGCCATATACGTCCTCCTTTCTGGTGGATCAGCGTTTGTACCTATCTCCTTGAGGAGTCGTGAAACCCAGCGTCGAGTTCGGCAACCTCGCCCGCCATATCTCCGCGAGGAATCCTCTAGCGCTACTGGTTCCTCCCCAAATGCGCGTTCTCCCTTCGGCTTCTCGCTTCGGCTCGTGCTTTCCCTCGCCGTCCACTCTGTTCCGCTTCAGATCGTCCCGGGCCCCCTCACCCTTCATACCGCCCCGCCCGGCCCCAGCCCGTTGTCGCGGAGGCTGAAGGCTGTTCTACCCAACGCAGCGCCGCCTGGTCCGGGATACAGTGCCCCGGTCGATATCCCGCTGGCTTGCGGCCAGGGCGATGGCACAACAAGGGCAGGAGTCGCCTGGCGTGTCACGATCGACAATGTGTCCTGTACGGCGAGGGGGGGGGTCTTGCAAACGGAGATTCAGGGCGTGGCTATTTGGAAGATTTACACACTCAAACAGCTACTACGTTTTCACGTCAGCGATACATTCTCTAAAAGCCGCCAGCCATATTACTTTTAAAAGAAAGGTTTTTTGTTTCAAAAATAGCATATTTTCATTTTCTACTTTTCAAAGTGTTCGCTTACAATTAAATTAACTAATATATATATATATATATATATATATATATATATATATTTGTTACGAAAATGTTACTTTAATTTTATTTATTTCTTTTCTAAAATTGTCTGTTTAAATAGTTCCTCCATTTGTTAAGGAGATATTCCAAATGATCAATGAATCCTAACTTCATAACGGGCTCCAAAGGAAAACAATGGCTGCTTGCTGTTTTTTTAAAATTTATTTTCATTCGAAAGTACATAGTTCAGTTACATCACTTTTTCATATGTATTGTATGACTTACAAATATTCTTATCACCTATCTAATAACTAACTCTAAGTACAGGAAGGGGTAGGAAGCTACAATCTGCGCCTACTATTCACAATTGTTGGAAAATATGTTTAGGAAGGCATTTAAAGGGTAGCGGATTTTTATTCGTGTTGGAGTATAGTCTGTTGAGGCGAGGTTGTAGTGGCTGATGTGTGGTATAGAATTGATATTTGAATAAAAGTTATTGGAGAGATGGGCTATGTGTTTGATGATGGATTTTATATACAATTCTTTTTGTAGTTGTTTGGTGGATATAAACCATGGTGCGTGAGTTGCTAAACGGAGAAATCTATTTTGTATTATTTGCAGTTTATTTATGGTTGTGGCAGATGGGTTGTCCATACGGGGCATGCGTATAACATTAATGGTCTGATTATTGATTTATATATTGTTGTAGCATTGTCTATTGATAGGCAGCTTTTGGAGTTTATTAGAGGTTTTAATTGGGCTATTTTGCATTTTGCTTGTTGAGTTTCTGCTTGCTCGTCTTGGAGATCTAGCATTTTAGATTTCTCCTAAGAATAGAAGAAATGATATGATCATTAAAAAGTAATAACGCTTCACAGAGTCAAATACATTTAATAAATAAATTCATTGAAATGTCTGCTTACTAACTGTCTGTGATATTAATAAAACAAATATACATAATTTTGTATATTATCACTTAATCCGAATATAAAAATAATAATATTAATAATAATAATAATAATAACAACAATAATACTAAATGTTAGGAAACGTACTTATTATACTCTTTCTTAAAGTGAAAACTTAATAATCGTTAAATTGAGACCTCGAACACGCATAAATACACTCGCAAACGGTTGAATTAACATTGCATTGTAGTTGCATAATTGCATTTTAAGAATGCTTACATTTGCAGTTAGTTCACAACCGTCTGTGCCACGGGGCCGACTTATTGTTATTATTATTGTTATTATTGTAGTTATTATTATTGTTATTATTGTTGTTATTATTATTGTTGTTATTGTTATTATTATTTTATTATTACTACTATTAGCATTATCAAAATAAAAAATAAAATTCGATTTTTTGGTAACAGATCTTTGTTTGTTTTTAAATACTACTTTGTGACGGTATTTCTCCCATGAATTGCAATTTTCAATTCCGTAAACTGTAGTAATTTTCTTGAAGTCGTATTAATTACATAGGTTTTGCAACGATGGAAATATAATAAAGAAACTTGTCCGCTATTATGTAGGTCATTTTCAGCGCTCATTCGCAGACACTGCAAACATGCCGGAAATTTCCACAGCAGATATAAAAAGTTTAAATGCAGCTACGGTTTGCCTTTAACGAGCTCGTTACTTCCAAGTTTTAACAAGCCCCGCAAACAACATGTCAGAATAGACCCTGCTTCATTATTGAATCTATAGAGCATTAATTTATTTTTTGAGAGGAATTTTCCCAGTGACATTTATAATGAATATTTGAAGCAAGTATGCTCATACTTTTCCTCGTACACTTGCTTGGATAGTCATATTTACTTAATTGCGTCCACAAACTGCTGCTGTTAATACTTCACATTACTCTTACTTTTGTGTGCATTAGAAAACAAATACATGACAGTAGTTTTAGCTATTACGAGACATATGCGATACAATTACTTAAAATATTCAACGTGTTTTTTATTGAGAATATGTCAGTTTTGACCATTCTTTATTCGTATTCAATTCTTGTTGACGTATTTTGCATAATCTATGGCCATTATGAAGAGGTTTTTAATGAGATAATCGGTACTACGATGATATATATATATATCAATCATATGAAAACACAATGATAGGATCGTGTCTGTTTAAAGAGTATCATCTGAATATTACGAAATTGTCATGGATACATGAAACTTGGTCTCTAACCATATGCAAGATCCGGACCGTGATTTTGGATAAGAGGCGTGATCATTGGAACATCATCTGGAACCATCACCACGGAACATTTTTGTGTTCGGGGCCGGTCGGAATGTCCAACTATTCTGTTCACACTATGAACAATGTAATTTAAAAATAATTTTAAAACCTTATCTATAATAAAATATTTAAAATTAAATACATTTTGTAATACTGATGAATTCATTGGATAATAATTTTTGGATAAATTATACACATCTGTTGATGGGCAATTTTCACACAAGATATAAGAAAATTGAAAAATTAAATTAAGATAACTTAAATTGACTTACGTTTTCGCTAATTTTTCTTTCATGATAATTCATATCCCTGAATAAGGAATACAATATTATATATTACAAAAAAAGGAAAGAATTAGGGGCATTTCTGCACATTCATACTAATGCGTTTAAAACTTGGTGGATGGTTGTTCAGAGTGAATTTCCTAATACTCCTTCTCTTCATGTAGTAATTCTGTCGAGATAGCATTAATGTTATTCTCTCCACTTCTTAGGGCATCTTGACAAAGTGTTTTAAAGTTGTAGAACGTAATCATACCGCAGAGTATCATGTTGAATATTTTTAAAGTCTTAACGAAACACATTTTTCTTACGCCATTTAGATGAATAAACTCATCGCCAATTTACATGCAATTTATAGATCAAGTTTGTGTGGTATATCTAACTTTGCGAGCAACGTAATAGATTTTGCTGTAATCATCTGCAAAGCAGATGAAAATAAATCAGGATACACTCTGAGCTTCACAGCAGGATGGAGAAAAATTCCTCTATTAAGAGGTAACCTAATGAGATGAGAAACAAGGTTTAATCAATAAGACGTCTTATGTTCCTATTACGGTGAAAAATTGTGTTAATGGAAGTTGTTAAGAAATAGTTGTTTCGTGAATATAATTAATGTTTGCGAAATTATGTTCAATAAGAGTAATGTACATGAAAAGCACTCTAGATCGCAAGTAACTGACTTGGTAACCTGGTAAAGAATTGGTGAAAATTTATAGTTTGTTACAATAAAAAATGTGCCAACTTCTTATTGTGTAAAAATGCCTGTTTTGTGTGTCCTACAAAATGTTCAACCGAATAATTAACTAGTGTGCCGAATGTCACATGATATGTAGAATGGATTCAAACTGCCATCAGCAAGAATTTACAAAATACATATCGTCAATGCAAGTTCCGAAAAACGCACTTTACTTTCCCTAATATGTCAAATAGTTTTCCTTTGTCAGCGGAAACAAACAAACATTCTTAGTTTTTAAATCCATTTAATATTTTCGGTAAAATTTAACATGAAATACATGAGAAAATAAGCAATTTAATGCTCCAAATTAATGAGAAAACAGATAGTGGATTTTGAAAGTGTGTCAGTGAGTCTACTGGGAAATGAATTACAGAGTTGTATCACAAATCTCAAATGAGGATATGTGAAACATTTTGAATTAGCTGGACTAATGATAATTGTGTTTTAATAATTAATTTAATAAGTTAATTTATTATTTCTTGATTTTTTTATTGTTGCATTTTATTTGTATATGCATTTATTGATGCTAAAAAGTATTTTAGAATATAAATAAAACGTTCTGAATTGATTTGTTAATGTAAATTCCGTGCCTTACATGAACTCCACCAGAAGGCAGGGTCATGAAAACGTTTCGAAATTAACTCGTAAGTTAAAATCACAATCTTTCTTTTGTCGTATTTCTCAATTTAAAAAAATGATTGAGTTTACTAGCATATTCGCGAATTAATCAATAATGCAATGAGTCGTTACTCATTTATCAGCAATTTACTAACGATACGATTTTAATTCTTTTGCAGAATTGGGTATCTTGCAATCCGCAATGCATTTAGGTAGGGCTGAGGAGAAGCGGTGCGGGCTGGGTAGCTGGGCAGGGGCGGGGCCAGGAATAATGGGGCGAGGTGAAAAGGGAGAGCGATGGTAGGGCGGAGGTATAAAAGCGAGTAGTGAACAACCGCTCACCGAATCCCAAATAGTAGGGATTCGTTGCTTGGTATTTGCCGAGTGACAAACATTCAGTGGATGTCTTACCTACCGCGTGTCTATTTTTAGGACTCACCAAAAGAAGCGAACATTCGCCGAACACATCAGCTGTTCGGGATTGGGTGAGCAGTAGCTCGCTGCTCTGCTGAGTCGCTAGAATTTTCCTCCAGACAGGGGGCTGAATTCAGAACTCCTCAGTCGAAGACGTTGTGTCCCTGCGGCATCGCAGCCTGTCGATTGGAAGGAAGTCGTGCGGCGAGGAGGGCACCTGAGGGCCGATGTGGCTTCAAAAGGCGGCGAGGCTTGGCTGCCGCAGGAATCCACCCGTGACACGAGGCGACAACGGGGCACGGGGCGAATTCCTACGCAACCCGGCGCTTGAGAGTAAACTCAAATGAGAAAAATATAAGTGCTAACCTCATGTGGAAAACGTGCTTTCCATGACCGCGAAGAAATAGGAAGCCTTCTCATGCAAAAGGGATATTAAGAGTGTGCAGACGCAAAGAAATCGCCAGATCGGGTCTCGACCGGTTTCGAGTTAAATTTCCAGTCAAATGACGTCTTATGAATTTTTCAGTAGGTTCGAAGACGAAACAGTAAGGTTAGTAATATTCAATGCATTGAATTTTGTTCCATTTGGGTGTTTTGAAATGTTTATTGGTAAATAAAGCACTTTCTTCAATGTAATAGTCAATTCATCCAATTTCGTGAAAGTCCAAAAAATACATTTCACATTTGAGAATGGTTCGATGAATAGTAATTGATAAATCTGAACGCTCAATACAAGTGAAAATAAATAGTTGATTCCGTAATCGGTTATTGTAAATCATCTAATCAATAGATTCCTTCCATAAGCTTATCCATTATCAAAGGTTAGCTTTGCGAAAAGCATGTAGCCACTTATTACCAAAATAAAATATCGCACAAATATTTTGTAGAATATAGGAATATATTAAAAATGTCGGTAACAACCATCACGAGTACACAACGAAAACGCACAGATTTTATTATTAACATAACCGCATCTCACAACCTCATCTTTTAGGTGCACTATTCCTCTTTACCTTACTACCTCGCTGATGATTGATTGAGTTATTGTTAGCAATTGTGAGCGCGTCAACTGCTAAGGTAATTATCCCCGTAAGTGTAGTACACGTTTCCCCTCGGGATGTAGCAGTGATATTTTCCCTCTGGATGGCGAAATCTGGTACCGACCTACAATCGCAGGCTACAATAGCAGGCTTTTCTCCAACCATGTATATCCCACCAGCGCGGAGAATCTCTAAGCTTTCGACCGTCTCCTGGCTTGTGTGGTAGTGAAAACGCGGCCCATGACCCGTTTGGTATGGTACTGCTCCGACTTTTCCCTGTTGTTGATCTGGGAAATCACGTAAAACTACCGATCAGAGCAGCCGGCCGCAAGAATTTCCCTCCAGGCATCCCCGATTCGGTAGATCTTGCGTGCGAGGTTCATGAAGGGGAGACAAAATTCTTTCTTATATGTCCAAAGAAAAATTGGAGTTCCGCTTCCGGTTACGCAGGTGACAATCTCCTGAGGAGAGTCGTTTCGGTTTCGCAACGCTGGCTCCGTGGTCCCAGGGCTCCTTCTGCCTGCAGATTGCAAGTGCGAATTTGTGCGTCTCCTTATTAGTCGCGATCGAATCCGAGCGACGTTATTATCTGGTGGTTCCAACCCATTGTTCTAGTCTCTCTTAACACCTCCCCATAACTTCCTTCTCTCCCGATTACATTTCGTCGCAAGGACAACGTTCGGCCACATTCCTATTTATCGATTGAATCCTCTCAAGAGAAGCTCGCACTTCCATTTCCACGAGCGAACTAAGCTGCATCACTTAAAATTCCAGCTTCTCAGGATTTCAAACGATACACATTTAATATTGTTGAATCAGAACTGCGGTCTATAAAAAAAATAAGGCTGATTTTTTGAAGTGTTTCTCTCAGACGTTGAGTTCTATTTTTAAAGACGATTGTAAATAAAACATGGCAAATTACACTTCTCAATTACTTGAAAACTCCTCCTCAGTCTTATTGAGCAGTGCACGTTGTCAGTAAGCTTCTTCAGTCTTATTGAATCGGGCTGAGGAGAAAGGGGACAAGTCATTTCGTGCCACTTTTCAGGTGGAAGAAAACAGTAAATCATACTCACACGTGTTATATTATCCTGACAAATATTTGCTGTATGAATACACTATGATAGTCTAAACACTGTTATAACGTGATTACTTTCTTCACAGAATAAGAAAGGCCTTGCCTGAAAGAAAACCTTTGCAACATAAGAAAATGCATTTTTGACTTGTTCCCCTTCTCCTTGTGCTGATTCAATTGTAGAAACCTAAACACCCAAAACGAACGCTGTATTCTTCGGTTAGAAACAAAATTAAGACATGCCCTTTTGAGTTTGTCTTTAATTTCGAAAGTTATTACAAATGTAAATGGAAACTATATATCTCTCCTCTTGTATTGATTAGGTGCCCTTTCAATGTCGTGTCGCACGTTTATAGCATCGCAATTCTTAGCCACACATCACAGAGCCAGCCTCATTCCTCCCCAATTACGTCTTTCTCAATGCCTCTCCCTGCGTGTCTCCACACTTGTCCTATTTTCAACCTTTTTTTCCTGTACTTCTTCATTTTCCCTTCGTTGTCGTTGCTATTTTTCAATCTTTGCGTCCATATGCTTCTCTCTCTCCTCTCCCTTTATACACAATCAATTGCAACAGCACTACACTACCACGGCACTATTTTACACTAGCAAGCACTGCATTACCACAATTATCGGAAAAATAGATGGTGATATCTTGCCCAACTGCAACGATGCACCACTGGGGGAGACATCTAAAGTGATAAAACGTCGCAACCCGACGTGCTGGTAGGCACCTCTTCTCACATTCTAATGAGTCAGGAATACCGCCGCCTATCAATACAAACCGTGCGCCACGCGCGCGAGACTAATGACCTCAATAGTCGGCGCGCGCTTGACACGAATACGCATTCAAGACTTCTTCCCTTGGTCAGTAATTGCCGCGCATCCCTGTTCGCGCCGCCAGGGCACGATGCCCTCCTTGCTGCTGCACACCGACCGCGCAGTCGAACACAGTCGATTAAGGGCAAGTCCCATCCAAGCGTAAGCAAGCAGGAGCTGCTATCAGCACGCCATCAGCTTCAGCGACCTATGAGCTCCGGCCAAAAGTTGTCGGCGGCGGCGCTGGCACCGTGCCCGCTGCTGGACGGACGGGAATGGAAGTTGACGGCGACTCGCCCACCTCACGGCGCCCCGCGGAGGCGGCGAGGGAGGTCGCGTCCAGCCGAGAGGAAGCTAATGGCTGCGCTGCGGTGCCGTTCGGATGCATAATTCTCTAATGATTGCTTGCTTTTGCTGTTTTAACTGCGACGCCCCGCCTGCCTCTATCATTGTGAGTGCGAACGGGGTCTAGCAAGCAGCAATTCTCTGGGCCCTTTTGGAAGAAGAAACCAGGAAACATGCAAAAGAATTTGAAAAATGTACCGAGAGATTTTACAATCGGTTCAATTTCTTAGTTTGTATTTATTTACTTATTTATTTTGGTTCTAAAAACAATATACAGTCTTATAGATATTGTGACGTCATGGATACTCACAGCGATCACAGACACAGAGCTTTCGTATAACAAATATATTTATTAACAAGAAAACAAAACAAATATATACACTTAATAATCTACTTACACCCTAGCTCTGATAGACCTACTATCCCTTGATCGCGGGAGCGATCCAAACCCGACTGAAGATGGTTTTGATTGTGGCATTCGCCACTCCTACTTTTGAAGCGCGCACAAAGCCTAGCTTCCGTGACCGGATGTCACGCTGGGACACAAAGTCCGTTCTGGCGCACCAACGGCTGGTTTGCCTCGATCGCAGGAGCGATCTTATCCGATTGAGAATCGGCGGGAATCGTGGCACTCAACCACTCTTCACCTCGGAGCACGCACACAGCATCGCTCCCCCGTGACCGCAGTCACCCAAGGACATAAAGTCCGCAGGCTTCGTCAACTAGTGACTTCATCCTCGCGAGCCTGGCTCGCATATGCACCGTCTCGGCGCCAAGTTTTGTGCACACGCACGAGGTTCTCCCACTGTCTCCAGAACCCACCCACTGGCTCTGTACACTCCCTTATATAGGCGAGGCCCACGTGACCTACTACGTCACGCCACCCCTTCGCTTGTTATAACAGTGAAAAGCTTCTATAAGCCGGAAGACACCCAAAGTTTGTGTCTCCCGTTTCCGCGTTCTTCCCTTTACGGAAAAACCCTTCTTCCTGTGGCTAGGCTAATCCTCTTCCAAGCGTCCCCAAATAGATGCCATGAGGCACGCTGGCTAATACGTTACAATATCCAGCATGTGCAATATTCCTCCAGACTGAAAGTATTTTCGTTGCAATCTTGAATCGTACTAAATTCGTCTCTAAAGTATCTCTGCACTTGCAATGAGCATTCAATGATTTTCAGTATTCTATTATTTTTTTCTACTTTATTCTCTTTACTTTGTTTCGAAGAGTATTTAAAAAATATATAATACTGAACGATTGTCGCAAACACTTTTAACTAATCATGCTCATTTAAGGAACTGAGCCTTTGATTGATCTTTGAATTTTAATAAATTTTTGTCACCTCACGGTTGGCACTTACAATGCCCTTACAATGCCCTATATGTAGGGTTAGAAATACAGCAATAATTAGATTTTTCAGATCTATCTACTTTTGATATATGGTCAAAATTGAGACTTTTCTAGCCATGCAGAACATAAAAATCGGAGAAATGTGGTATTGAAAATAAACGGGAAACGTTTTCTTGGACAATGAACAAAGCTGATTCGAAGTTCAATTTTATGTATTTCGAGTAGTGAAAAATTCAAATATTTAAATGATACCTGAGAGCCTTCCCTAGTGGTATCTTCTTTCGATGTCGCTGGTGGCACTATTTTTTAGCGATTCCAAAAAGGCGAGGATACGTCAGTACGAACCTGCAATCAGTTTTTATAATTTATTACAGCAAGAGTACGCAATTTTTTTATATAATTTTTTAACCTATTGACACCGCTTTTCAATCCACTTCGTCCAGTAATTCTCAATCTTTCCGATTCCTTCTAAAAAACAGATTTTTGGTTATGCATCAAGCCACATATGCACCGCCACATTCTTCACTTGTTATTTGGACCTGAATCGACAGCCTCTTAAAACATTTTTAAGTGGACCAAAGAGACAGTAATCCGAGGGGGGGGGAAGAGACTGTGTGTATGGTGCTTTTTCGAGACTATACCTGCCGTTGCGTTATTTTGGAACCCATTTCACCCCATTTCGTTTCACGGCTCTACACCTACTAAGTAACACTGACCTCACCTGTCACACAAAGGAGCTGCTAGAAAAATGTGCGCGCTATCTCTAAGCAAATTTCATAACTTCTTATGGATACACTGTTCTACACATCTACCGATTTTTATGTGATTGAGACCATTCGTTCTGGTTGTTGCAATTTTCACAAACATCGGGGTATTTTAAAACTTCAGTAATGTATGATGACTCACCAACTTTTATTTGAGATAAAAAATGTACAGGGTTTGTCCTTAAATACAAATATTTTTGCGGAAAGGTGAAAGAGACTTATAGAACAGCACATTAAATAAAATGTTTGTTCAAATAAGTGCAAATGTGTTGTGTTAATTAAATATTTCCCTAATTAGCAAAATAGACAAGAACAAAAAAAACAGTATTTAAGTTATGGGATACAGAAATCTCCCTGTAGGTAATTCACGGATCGTTTATTCCACGACATTTCTAGGAATAAAAGCTTAATTTAATCTAACAACACCAAAACACTGCAGGGATCGCGTAATGGCCAGAGCAAATATTGAGTACTAGGGTACCAGTTGTAGCACTGTGTTCAAATTGTAGGTAGAACCTCTAGATGTAACACACCCTCTGGAGCTACGAACTAATTGTAGGAATTTTCATCAGAATGAATCAAGCATTATTATTTTAATAGAAGCGTTCAGTGTGACCGGTCAGATTTTCTACAAAATACATTACATGGAAATGGTACCACGTAAAACAGTCTTCTTGGGCCACTCAGCCTACGCCTAGAACCAGGATCGCTCGTTCTGTCGACAAGTAACTCTTCGCAGTGTAATTCTGCAATATCCGCCAGCAGCGCTGCTGTTGCGCTCCGTAAATATTAACCGTTGCAACGGCCAGGCGTATCTACAGAGGCCGCCCGTAAATCGCATTTTCTGCGCGGATATCGAAAAGTATAGCCGCTCAGTCCCCCATTTGTGTTATTTCTGCATAGTCACGTGGGTAGCCAGTTGCTGATTGGCTGAAAGTCCGTGATACAAATTATCTCTAGGACTTTTTTAAACACTTCATGTGTAATAAAATAGTTTCGTGAGATTCGAGTAAATATTTAAATATACAGTAGAAAATCAGATGTAAGCATCTCGTATAAGTAAATTTGTTTTACATGTTGGGCGTAACAAACAAGAGGGGGAAACGAAGATACATACCAGGCGAAGAAATAGTTTCGAAGTAATGGCGGACTGCGTAACATGTGTGTTTATTTGTTGTGAAACTATGTGAGTTATGCAGATAAATGAGCGGTAAAAATCACATTACTGGGTCAAGATGGGTTGTTTAAAACTGTAGGTATTTGATTGTGTACATGGTGAGTCTATTAGTGAATTATAAGTGGTGCAGTTTTAATTTAAGTGCCATGTCTGTATAAACATATCCATCACCGTCACCGTCTGAAATTGTAAAACATTGGCGAAAATGACTAATATTAAACGTATAACTAATATTAAAATATATAACTAATTTTAAACGTATTAAATTCATTACGCAAGAATAATACGGAACTTGCAATTGACAGAGCCATTGTCAGATTGAGAATGAACGACTTTTATAACAAACGAATTCGAACTTTGTTACAAATAAATTTCACGTTAAATCAATGGCAGATTACTGAAGTGCAGTACCAAAGTATGGTATATGAAGTGTTCGTGAAATGAAGGAGGTACTTCAACTTAACAAACTTTATCAATTCCACATGAACTGTACAATTAGACAGCTTCGGAGTCCCTCTATGCTTCGGAGAGTGCTTGTAGCGCGACTGCGCCCTCCGTGGCCCGCGCGATCAGCTCGTTCGCCTCCGAGGAGTCGCCCCTCTCGGCGGCCTCCCGTGCGCCCCCCGGCACGACGTGCTGCCTCGGCGCGGCCCTGACCGAACTCGTCCCGCGAAGGCTGAGGCCCAAACTAGACTGCAGGGCTGGCGCCCGTTAAGGCCCTGGATAGCCTCCCTCGAGGCTCCCCGTGTCGCTGGCTGCGATCCGCACCAGCCACCTCGTTGGCTGCTAGTTACAAAAGGCTGACCACAGCAGTTCACATGTAAAACAAATCCCTGGGTGCAAAACAAGACCAGCTCACGTTTTTGATGTGTACAAGTGTTTTGTATCATCTTATCAACACATATTTTATAATAACGTTTAGAAATAATATGCCTAGTGAATGCATTCTCATCCTCAATGGAGCTATGATACCTACCCCTTTGAAGCAGCCGTCCGATTCTCGTTCGCAGGGTGACAGCTGGTAAGATGACCCACCATGCGCTTCAACGGAGGGATATATTCCGACGTGTTTACGTCCACTTTATTCACTCGTTTGATAAAGAATAGATGAAGACCCGCCAGGTTTATGTTCCCCCATTCAATGAGTAATGATTCCGCGCGAGTCAACTGTTAGTGAGGTCATTAGTCTCATGAGTGAATTGCATACAGGATAATTTTGGATTGCACGTAACTGGTTTGAGTTTTGCAAGATGAACAAAATTTGGAAGATATTTTAGCTCGTTATACGAGCGATGGTTTTCAATACAAGTAGAACTGGTTAGCCACCAGTTCTCTCCCTCCCTCCCCTGTAGCGGAATTGTGTACATCAATTTTCTCACCTCAGTTTTATAGTTCGTTAACTTTAGACTACGCCCGGCAGAAAAGTAGAGGACGAGATCTTTCTCTCATCTTTTCCTTCCCATTCTTACCTTCTGAGAAAATGCTTCTCCTTCACACTGTGGCGGGAAAGAGAGAGGAGGATCTTTTCATGCCCAACATTACACTCTCAACTTTCCATGGGTGTTTAGCACGGACTTGCGATGACTGCAGTTGCATTCCTTGAAGGCAACAATCCCTCAGTCTAAATAATACTGTGAGACAACTTCATAACGCCTTCTGCCGCCCTGTCCTCGTGGTCTAAACTATATGAATCAATAGTTTTGTATTGTGAACGAATCATTTGGATTTAAATTATTTAATTTGCGAAAGTTGGCTTAAGATACACGTGTGTAATGGATGGGGAGTTCGTTTCTAGAAAGGATTATGCTTTGAAGCCAATGGATCTACTGTACAATATGCATAGAAATGGTAATGTTCGTTCTCCGATGGAACGCGGAACATGAGTTGCAGTGCTGACTTACATGTCGGTTTGCCGTTTTTCCTCCTCCAGATATCTGCGCCAGAGAATGTGATGAGTTCTAAGCTCTTCACTGGTCTCTCGGCATGTGCGAGTGTTTACAGCAAAAATGTTTGAGGAGAGAAAATGAGAGGATAAGGAAGACAACATCGCATGGGAAACGTGACATTACTTGTGAAGATACTGCCTTCGTATTTGCCTCGTATAGAACAAACATAAAAAGCCACTGACCAGATCACTCGGCATTATAATTCTCCCCAGACATTGGTTGTAATCGGCCCAGCAATCTAGATAGGGCACCGAAAATCCATCACCGTCGGATCAAAAAGCTTGCGCGTTTCTATCAACGACGTCTCTTGCCGCTGAACTATTGCAGATGTTGTAAGGGCCTCAAGAAATTGTTAGCGCGGTGACGTTTCTGTACTCAACAAAGGAGTGAATCCACACCATCAACATAATAATGGTTTCATCAATGTATGGAAAGGAAAACTAATAGCATCTCTTTAAAGTCAAAATAAAAATTAAGGTTTTATTGTAAAATTCGAAAATGACATTTGTATGAAGTTTATATCAAAATAATTTTTATAAATATCTATGTACTCGTAAACGTCTAAAATTACAGAAATGACAGTGATAGTATGAAGTACACAAATCGGAATAAGAGTCCCACACATCATCGGCATAGTATCAATAAACATGGTGATCAACGGTTAGTGTGCTTCACTCCAGGACAAAACATATTATTATTATTATTATTATTATTATTATTATTATTATTATTATTATTATTGTTATTATTCCATTTTAACACTAATTCTTTGTCTTATATAGCTATCACACAGATTCAACATGGCAACAGATTGTTTTACCGATTTGTTTTACCTTTACAACTTTCTATAGCTAACATAATACCATATAAAATATCAAATTTGAAATTACTGTATAATAGCTTAATTTAAAACTTCAGAATCCCATATGCACTTCCTTGAACTTCCTGACCAATGAGCACGTACTGATGATCACTGATTTTTGAAGAGCGATGATAATATTCTTGTGCATACCTAGAAGAATACCATACTAAGAAGTTTTGGTTCCACTTCGGTTGCTGATTAGACAATTGGAACAACATGCCACTGTTCTCTCAGTGTACTCTCAGTAGCTCTCTGTATTTATCGATTTATTCTTGATATGTTATCATCATGCTGCTGGTATAGACGACTGGAAAATTGATAAACCAATTTTTCCTAGCACGTTTATCCCAGAGGGTCTATTGTGCTGGATTGTTTATCTGTCAGAATACTGCGGTCCCAGTACAACGTATGGGACTCGCTTTCAAGCACCATTTCTGAATGATATTGGTAGTACCAATGTCCTACAGGTATGTATTTCTAACATACAATGTATTGATTAGCGACCTTGGCATGGATGCTCCGGTTCACTAGATAGTGTCCCGTCTTATAGTATGTTGGGGCTAGAGCACGGCAACCCGAGATGATATGCTGGATGGTTCCAAGATCTCCCCCAGACATTCGACGCTCATCATACGGGTTTACACTACATATCTGGGTCTTTAATTATGTATTTAAAATAGTTTGTTTGAACAATCTTGATTTTTCGTTTGAACAACCTAATCGTGGATTGCCACCATAAAGCCTTCTCTTTCAGGATACAAATATTCTATGCTGAGCCGTTTGTACATTTCCCCGCCAACATTTTGGTTGGCAACTGCAGTAGGAATGCACCGTGGAGGGCTTTCTGTTTCCAGAAATCCATTTCTTGTTGAAAATATTACTTGGATTCATATATTTTGTTGTTTTAGATTTAGGGGAGTATAATATCCCTTGGATTTA
Organism: Gryllus bimaculatus; assembly: GCA_017312745.1. NCBI lineage: Eukaryota > Metazoa > Arthropoda > Insecta > Orthoptera > Gryllidae > Gryllus > Gryllus bimaculatus. The sequence goes on from BOPP01000186.1 coordinate 254,918, forward strand.
GGGGAGTATAATAGGACCACATTGAAGAGTTCATGGCTAGACAAAACCAGTACGGGCTAAGATGGTCACCTTAGAAAATGCCTAGCCTAATATTTAGTTTATTTGTGATCGCTGGTTCATTTTTTGACGCGATACGGATAGTGGTCCTCCGTTTCCCATGGCGAATTTGAGGAAATTCACTGTCGTTGGATTAGAGAATGTAGAGCAGCCAATCGCGCGGCGCCCTGCCATAGGTCTTCTTACAGCAAATGAAACAAGTGAACAAGTTGCGTCTTTTCTTACATTCTTGATACAAGATGACTCTGTCAGTGACACGTTGTGTTCTAGCGGCTGCTCTTATCGGTCGTTTAACAGTAGTCAGTCAGAGAATTCAAAATGAGGACGTAGACTTACTCAGTTCGTTTGTTTGACCAATTTTGAATTGTTTAATCTTCTGGTAAACACTCTGGCAAGCAAAAACATTGTGTTGAAAGTCTTTTAATGATGTCGGCCTTTGGTACATATTCAGGTCAGAAAAATGAAATTATGAAAGCCTCATGTTTGTGGGAGCAAACGGGAAGTAGTGCAGCCATGTTTGCTTCGCAACAACTGAAACGAACATTAAGATGATATCGCTGATGTCATCTTAAGGCTTGTAGATGCACAAAGCCGTAATGTCAACCTACAGCATATTAGAACGAAAATGCATTTATTTTTTGATATTGCTTGAAGTTTTCAAGCTACTATTTTAACCAAGTGATTTGAAAGCAACGTACAAAATACAAATATTTTAATATAATAAACAGATAAATATAAAAACAATGCACTAATATTTCGGAGAAAATGAGAATACGTGAATGATAAATGATATTCACTTCTTAGTTCTCGATATGTCTCATCATGTAACATTGTAAAATCAGAGACCGCGTTCACACACCTCGTCTTCACTCGAAACTAACATTCGTGTTTCGTATAATTAAGGCTGTAGTATACGCCCTTCGGTCAAACGTAGATCCTTCAAAACGGTTAGAACAGCGGGACTTTTTTCGGAGTAGCAGGACTGCTGCTGACACAATTCCCGTCTGACCCCCTTTTTTTCTTTTATTCTCCGGGTGCGCTTTCAGGCGGGAGTTTATTGTTCTCTCTTGACCTACACTACGGGGCTAAAGGCGCAGACTTTCCAGTCTCTTAGGAAGGTGAAGGTCCCACTGCAGCTCTCATGGCTAAAATGAGAATATACCCAATTCTTGACGGATAAATTCTCACAGCCTCTCGTCGGCGGGTACTGAGATGCTCGCAAGTATTGTCCACTTCATTTAACCACAATGTTGATATTTGCAAACCTTCTGGCGTAGCCCTATTGAATATTCTAATTATTGCAAAATAGGCAGAAATCAGTGCACAGAATTTGTTACGAAGAAGACTTGTTAAATAACGGCAATTCATACTCCCGGAAAAAAACTGGTGATATGTTTGAAATTAACTCTATAAAGAGAGGTTAACATGGTCATCAATATTTTTAGTTTGAGTTACGACTCTCAACAACTTTGATATATATCTAGCGAATGCTCTTGGTTGTCCGGGTGACACCTTGTCGAGGGCTGGGGTGCCATCGTTTCGGCATCTTGTCATGACCTTCCTCGGGGCTGATCTGTTGGTCTGCAGACCATCGCCAAAATAGTCAAGATGATCGCAAGACAGCCCGCATAAATACGATTTCATTATATATCTAGACGATATAAAATATCTATAGTTGAAAAAATGTACAATAAATACATAAGCTATTACTCTTTTATTTTATGCAGTTTCCTTGCAGCGAAAAGTCATTGCAATATTTATAATGCTTCTTACTTACAGATTAAGGCGTAGCTGCCGACAACAGGCCCTCAAAAATTAACTCTTGCTGAAGATACCACTCGTTCCTTTTCCATCCTACTTATTATTTTAAAGAACATATAACACATACTAGTATAGGAAGGTTATAACAATATAAACGAGTGTACGCTTCCTATTAATCAATGACCAGTGCACTTGTTGAGAAAATGACGAAGGCGTTCAATCGCTACAAGCTGTCCTTCTACGATGTTTTCCAGAATTAATGTGCAAATATCAAAGCATGTAGGGCGAGGAAAGATCTGGATCACTGTTACATAGCTCTGCATGAGGCATTTGCCCATGATGGTAAGTACTAATTCGTTGTACTGGTGTTAGGCAGGCCCCCTTTCATAATACTGATTTGTAAATATACGGAGCATAACGCAGCCCAATAGAAGAATGAAAATGTAATCTTAATGGCCTCTGGCCGCAAAGGAATTAACTGCCGCCGACCGTTAACAAACCAAATGATCTTCAAATTATTTATTAAACTTTGAAAACAAATGGCAAACAACATAGTGAAAGTATATAAAGAAGATAAATAACACATGTTACAATTCGTATGTAGTAGGAACAAGTAATATTCAACGGTTGAATTAAAGTAGTTTTCTTTTTTAACTTCTAATTTACCTAGACTACGGGACTACGGTAATTTGGTAAACATTAATATAGAATGAACAATTATTATTGATTCTTCATAAAAAGATGAGGGTGCCGACTTAAATATTTTACATACATCTTTTGATGTTGATGCAACTGCATCGGTGCTGACTGATGAATATTTATAAATTTTAATTATATGCGATAACGATTATTAAATATATATTTCTGCTACTGACGAGAACTCCCAACTTCATAGTTCTTTCAACGAGAGCAGATCGCCACCATTTTCGACTAGAATTGTTTTCCGAACCTGCAAAATGAATGCTGATGTCACTTACTAAATGAAGTTTCTTATCCGAAACGTAAAAATGAAAACGGAGAATACTAACTTTGATATGTCAACATTTTTGTTAACTAGTAAACATAGTATCAACATTGAGAATTTTGTCCATAATAATGTGGGAGTCTCAAATCTTTCTTTGGCAATTTCCACACCACATTTTCTTATAAAGAATTTTTAATTTTTTCTGAATTCGAAATGTTTCCTAAACTAATTTTTTGTTGTTAATTACATATTTAAATGAGATATTGAATGCCTTTCATTTCTAAAGAAAGTTAGAAAAATATTTTGTGAATATGTCATTAATGTTTCGGTGCCTGAAGCCCCATATCACTTCCCTTCTGGACTTTGGATACTTATCGAAGATTTTCTACAAATGTATCAAAATTCCTTTTGAATTCTGAAATTCATCTGCGTCTCAAAATGCCTGATGTGGAAAATTTGCCTAATGCCTAATATCGACGTGTTTGTGGTGCCTTCTGGATCCGTGTTCGCAGACGGACAGTTTTCGATAATAGCTTCGTAAGTAGGCCAAATTTACTCGCTGCCACAAGGAGCATTATAGCGGTCAGTTGCTCTTATCGATACACTATGTGATCAAAAGTATCCGGACACGTCCAAAATGGTGCTATGATGTGGTTATGTATATCACGGAGGAGGCTTGCACCTCTTGTTGTTTGACACTATCATGTCACATGCCTACGTTGATGTTTTAAACACCTTTTTACATCTCATTGTTGAATATCAATTCGGGCATGGCGATTGCATCTCTCAACACGATTGAGCACCTGTTCATACTGCACGGTCTGTGGCGGAGTGGTTACTGGCCTGCTCTAATGTACTGGCCAGCACAGAGTCCTGACTTGAATCCTATCGTACAGCTTTGGGGTATTTTGGAACTCCGAATTAGTGCAAGGATTCATCGATCTACTTCAATACCTCTCCTCAGTGCAGCACTCCGTGAAGAATGGGCTGTCATTCCCCAAGAAACCTTCCAGCACCTGTTTAAAAGTATGCCTGCGAGAATAGAAGCAATGATCAAGGCTTAAGGTGGACCAACACCTAATTGAATTCCAGCATTACCGATGGAGGGCGCCACGAACTCGTAAGTCATTTTCAGCCTCGTGTTCGGATACTTAGTGTAGTTACCCGTGGTCTCTCTGGACAATACCACGCGAACACAGGAGTAGGAATCTAACAAATGAGCTTCGTACCGCGGGCCATATTTCCTTCCTCTTTCTTGCCCAACCTCATGATTTGCTTAGACACACGCACACACACACATACTTACGTACTGCACTAGACTACCACAAATATCGGGAGACCTGTCGGAAGCTTAGGGGATGTCCCGCCGGTACGAGGTGTAAGGACGGGAAATATCCGCATCCGGACGAGTAGGTGGGCACCAGTTGTCACTATTCTGCAGGGGAAGATCACCCTCTCTTCCAGTGACAAAACATGGACTACACTTAGGAGACTAATTACCAGCAGTTCACACTCCTGGGAACTCAAAATAATCAATCCGACAGACGGAGATCCAATATATAACACACAAGCGGTGAATCCCGAGAAGCACTTAGTATATCGTGGGGACATAATCGGATTAAAGAATAGAGGGAATGAATGATTCATTTTGTTTGGACACTGAAGGTTACTATAGGTCGTAGAGTAAAATTTCCCATCGTAAGAAAAGAATGAAATGTCGTGTGTCTAACATCCGATGTCAGTGTCTCATCCACATAGTAACCTTTTACGAGACACTAAATCTTTAATGATCTCTCGTTGCACTTAAAGACCAATTTTATAGATCCCTTAACACGACAGAAGAGAACGTAAATCTTCTTTCAAAGATATTTGGGGCCATGATAGTCACCCCAGTTATAGGGTGATTATATGTCGAGCCTCAGCCTAATCTTTGATCATTTCAGTATTGCTGAAAAATAGACGCACATAGTTCAATCGTGACTGTGTTCAACACCTAATATCTGGTTGAAGTAGAATAAAGGAAGTAAGCATAACTCTCATGTGACGACCGATTGTGAGTGACTAAGAAACGAAAGCTTTTGAGAAATGTGTACTTGTGACAACCATGGTTCAATTCTTTGGGTCTGACAACTTGTTTTTTGTGTGTATTTTCTACAAAACAACTATATTAGTTTTATAAATGATCTTGGCTGTCCGGGTGACGCCGCAGCGAAGACTGTGTTGCTGTGTTTCGACCATCTTATCGTGGTCTTCTTCAGAGCTGGTCCATGACCTCGCCTGCCCTTCCTCCCCAGTATTTTTCGTCTTTAGGATTGTTATATTCTGGCTATATAACTGACGTTAAATAGCAAAGAAATCTGCTTGAATTGAAGAGTTTTTTCGAATTTCATGGAAACTCTGACTCGCGAAAAATTCTAGAAACTTTTAGCTTCTCTTTGAAGGTTTCATAGAAATAGGAAGAGGCACGTTGAAAGTGATTTGCTGTACAAGAACTGTATTTCTCTTATAATTTTTTTCGCTTATAAATTCGTGTGCATATTGAACATCAGATATTATTCATTGCATTCTCAATGTTACATTCTTTGCACTATACACGATTACAGAGCGAAAGTATTTAATCTCTTTTTGATAAACTCAAATAGTAAATGCACAACAGAGATGTTATATGTGGGCTAATACTTAACATTGTTAAAGCTTATCAAGCTGTTTTCCAAGATTTATCTCCGCTTGTCTTAACTGCGCGCGCGCAAATTAGTATCAATCGTTAGCCTCGTTCACCAACGGAACGTTTTGCTCCAAGAAGAAAAAGGAAAAAGTTACATGCTATTGCCTACAGTAGTTGCAACAGTAATTGTGAGACTTTAGAATAAAGCATTTAGCACCTGCGACACTGTATTTTCATTGATACTAAAATATTCAGAATGTTTCAGAAAAACGTTCGTAGATGGAGAAGCAAAAGAGCAGATTTCCTCTAAAAACCTCGGAGCAAATGAGACTGGAACTCGGAACTGTTCTCCTGAGGTCGGCAACCCATAACGCACACACGTCATGCGAAAATTTCAGGCTGAGGGAGGAAAGGCACAAGTCTGTCTAGAAACAATGCCACAGGAGACACCAAAATGCGTCACAGTTTAGAAGACGCGGTGGTGTTGGAAATAAAGGATGATATAGTGTACTTTATTATTAACTAGAATAATTGATTAATAAAGTGTTGATTATATTTAATTTGTTTTATTTTGCTCTGTAACCTTCCTGAACCCACTTGGGAGGAAAAGAGATGCTTTTATGACAGCCTGCTCCTGAGTCCCGACCTTAAAGACCGAGGGTCCATATATTATTAATACTACCGAAAGTCCATCTGTACAGATGCATACTATTTAATTGTAACGTGAAAGAACAGCTATAAACTTCGTACGCAGCGGCAAATATAAACGTTTCTTATGTTCTGAGCAAAACGTCTAATGTACGATACATGCTGACAGTTCGTTGGTGCACTGTCTTCTGGAGTATTCTACATATCCATAAAGCAGCAACATCAACGAAGCGTGTGTCTGTAGTATGCAACAGGAAGTTTGCAGTCGTAAAAACTGGTAGTAAGAGAAGGGGGGTCAAAGCACTTCTGCGCGGGTGAGGGAAATAAAAGCCTACTATGCAGGGAAGGGGATTCGGACATGCTGGTTGGAGTTTTCAATTGGCGAAGACAAGAAAATACTAGATAAGAGAACCAACGCAAACGGTCAGTTGTGGAGTGAATACCATGCAGGTCCAACGGGACGTTTTGAATGAAAAAAAATGAATGGATGCAATATTTGGCAATAATAACTGGTGGTGCTACTGAACGGCACAGACTTTCCCGTATTATTTTTCGATTTTCTTTGGTCTCGGCTAGCTATACGAACTTGCCACATAACTTTGCCTGCTGCCATCTATCGTCACCAAAAATACATTTTTTTAAAAATTTCTTCATTTTTCGGTTTCCTAGTTGTAGAACGGAAATATTATTTTAAGTATATTAAATAACAGTAAAAAGTATTATAGTTGGCAATTTTCTTTGAAAAATTGGTGCCGTTTTTAAGAAAATGGCGCTGAAGCCTTACTGTAAATTCAAAATTTGAAGCTCCTTTTCACAGAAAATATTTGTGTTTTTGACAAACATCATTAGAAGTCGTTTGAAGCCCAGCAGTTCAGTCATGAATTTATAAAATCACTGTTTTAAAAGTGTTTACCAATTTACCAATCATATTCTTTTCTAAATTATTATTAATTTTATTTGTCCATAATTTATGACTCTTGAAGCACTTTATGTCTGCAATGATTTCAATAGTTAGTGTGGAAGAAACAATTAGATTGTTTTTGTTATTTTTCTAATTCATATTTTTTTAATTCATTCAGAAGAGCCCGAGAAGATTATCATTCACTCACATTGTATTTGCGAATATAGCTAAAGGCCTGTTTTATCAAGCTGAGGACATGCCGGGCGGGTAATGTGGGTATCGTGGGTAGCTATATCCACACGAAACATTCTGAGTGGTAAACATTTGTAATTTCTTGTAATTTCCAGGGAGGTAAATATTTTAGAAACGCAAATTCCAGAAAGGAACAAAGATTTTCTGTATTGTGGCGACTCAAAACGTGTTGCGATCAACTGTATTGTAAGGTCGGCTCAAAAGTATTGCGATTTTACATGTTTATAGCGACATGACAGACAAAATCGATTTTCAGAAATTGTTAAATGAGTTTAATGTGCAGGGTTGTTTTTAGATTGCAAAAAAGAACTGCTGAGGCTACATAAAATAAAATAAGTAATGACAAATAACTCAATAATTAGATGACAAAATGATGATATATTTTTCAATTTGAAAGAAAATCTGTTTTGTTTTTTTTTTGCTTTTCGATGGAAGATGGAGGGGGAAGGGTCAACTACCCACTAGGCACTGGCTGAAGGGTTGTTCTATTGGGTATACGATTATCTGTAATACTCAGAGAATGTTCGTCATGATATGGCTGTGGCACGAAATGTCGCTCACTGCATCAGAACGTGACCCTAACGTAAATAATAATTTTTCTCAGTTTTTGATTCACTTCTCTTTATACTGTATGCTATTTATTCACGTTGAGTAAAGTTATTCTTTTAAACAGTGAATAATATTATTTACCTTCATATTAAGTAATGTCTCCAGGCATAAGTAAATATTATAAATGAAATCCCTACATTTTTCTTTACTGCGTAAACGGTAGGAAGGAAGTAAAAATATGGCCTTCGCGTTTTAAAAATATGGAGTTAGCGGGAATCCCCGCATAATGAACGTGGAGAGCAGATGTCAGCACTCGGTATTGTCTGCGGGTGTAGTGGCAAACGCGTCGCATATTTATTCGGGATGAACCAACACTTGCTTGGTCAAAATCACGGTTCCTGTCTTCTTTGCTGGCTATGGACGGTAAAGCATTTTCTTTTGCGTGGCGAAAGCTGCTCGCGAGATCGATTACCTTACAGTTCGCTATAATACAGAAAAACCTGGTGTGATATAAATAGTTTTACCGTCAACATCCATAACTTTTTTGACGGGGATTGTACTCATTAATTAAATTTTAAATAAATTAAATTAATTGAACTGATCATTTATATTTATACTTTACATACGTGCTTTATGCTATAAGTCATTTATTAATGTGAATCTACTGTTGCAAAATCTTGTAATACAATTTTACACAATATTAATAGTACAATTACTTACTACAATTTGTACAATTACAATACTACTATTACAATAATACAATTACAATTAATACAATTTCAATTTTTACAACTACAATTTACAATTGCAGTTCATAAAATTACAATAGCAAATTAATACAACTTTATTTGTATATTTTTGAAGAAAGAGTACATTAGTTTGTTATTAATTAATTAATTTGTTGTAGTTATATTATTGATGAATAGGAGTTCCATAAAACGATGATGTGATGAGTTGTGAAATGTTTGGAGTTGGAGTAAGGTTGGAATGGAGTTGGTTGTAATAATAATAATTATTATTATTATAATTATAATTATTATTATTTATTAATTATAATAATTATTATTAATTAATTTTAATAATAATAATTATTATTATTATTATTATGACGATAATATTTAGATAAACTCAATAATTTATACAAAAGATGAAATTGAGATGAGAAGATGAGATGATGGAGAAAGAGAAAATTAGAATTGTATTGTGTAGTTACGTATCAGGACGGGAAAGAATGCTTTGCACTTTCGTGGTATATTCCCTTTTTAAGACGCATATATACTCCATCTATACGTGTGTATGTATTGCGTACGTAAATTCTTCTGAGTAACATTCTGTTTTGTCCTACTCCCATTGCTTAAATATCGTATTGCATATGGCTGCAGATCATGGAATAATAATAATTATGATATAGAATCAGATGTTTGAATAATCATAGAGAAGTTTACATGCTAAGCACTGAGACCTAAATGATCAATTGGTATTGATTTAATAAATATTTCGATCTATTTACACAACCTTCAGTTATATTTGCACGTATATTTTAAAGGTTTGAACGAGTCATGGAATTTACTTCGCCAAAAGTAGAATAAAATGTAGAAACGGTAATAAAAATTAGCTCCTAATAGTTATTAGTCGTAGAAAAATATTGATTGGACCTTAATAATGGGTAATAATACACTCGTATACAATTATACATGTTCATAATGTGAAAGATAAAGTTGTAAGTAAATGATAGCTGCGTGTAAGGTGTACGTGAATTTTCGTGATACTTAGTTTATTAACTTTTAATAATTATTTTTTAAATTCGTTAATTTACTATTTTCATTTCTTTTTCGTCTTTCAGTGTTAAGCCAAATGGCAACTAAGACAAGAATTAAAAAAAAACAATTCTACTCTATTAATAAATAACCATTCCCGTTACCCTTTTTTTTTCTCGAGCATCTTCTATCTGCAGAACAACTTCAGCTTCCGCAAACCTCGCCTCCGTTAGGAAAACTGTGTTCTCCTGTGACCTCCAGGCGACCTCTCGGCGCCGTGGATATTGCCATACCTCCGCAGTTTTGTGGAGAATTGCTGAAGTCACTTCGCTTGGGCGAGTTCAATCTCGCAAATCAAATTTTCTTTATAAGCGCGCGGAGCGTCATCTCGAATCCTATCCAATTCTTGTGGCCTCTCGGGATCCAATTGCTAAGAAGCAAACGAACATAGATATAGAAGGCGAATACCGCTGAAGAGACTCGAAAGAGCCGGAGCGGAGGTAAACATGACCGAAACGGAAGAGAATGAGATATATGATTGCAGAGGATAGCGGTTGATTTCATGAGTTTTCATCTGTTTGCCGTTCTGATGAAGCATTGCGCATTGCTAGGCGATCTGTGTAACTTACTTTATGGAAATGGCAGAACGGTTTACAAAAGACCTCGGGAGACCTGAAACATGAACTACGTTTTTTTCTGTTTTCGGAGTGTCTTCTTACTTGTATATTTATGTAGATTTTATCGCTGAAGCCGTAGTACGTTAACGATGTTCTATCATGAATTAGATGTTTTATTAGAGCTTTCGGTTTTGGTTTACTCCTTTCTCATTAACATTACGGTAGGTGTCTGTCGTCTTTTCCCAATGCGCTTCTTCCCATTTATTGCACACAATAAAATTATTAATTATTATTATTATTATTATTATTATTATTATTATTGTTATTATTGTTATTATTGTTAATATAATTATTCTTTCACGTCTCTCGCTTAGCAAGGTGTCCTGCAGCACACAGGGACTTTTCGAGTTGCCTGCTTCGCTTGCAAACTCGGGAGATCAGATTCCACGTGAAGTTATATAAATAAAAACTTGCTCACGATATCTGCAGTACTCAGAATAGCAGCCTTTTGCGTTTATTGAATGTGTCAGTTCTTAATGTCAAGCCTTGTAGACGATGAAATCAGTTCTTCAGAGATCAGTCCACATGTCGCTCAGTTCAATAGCCAAGGCCTGATATTTTCGCTTCTTCTCTGCGATAAAGGTAACTATATTTCAATATAAAGGGATAGCTATGTTGACTATAATCCCTTTCCGTGAGGACTTACCAATTCTTATTATATCAGATGTGTTGCCTTCGACCCTGTGGTGACTGCTACATTCCACAAGAGCTTTCACCGTTTCGACTCCAAAACTGAAATTGAACATGTAGCATGGGACCTCTTTCTGTATCATCTCCGACTTTGCAGTCCGCAATGTCGTTGTGGCGACTCAGGTATTATATTTGTGCCAAGGCACAGCATCCCTCATTATGTGTTGGTGGGTTTCGCCAGGTTGATTGCAAAGGCGGCAGCGGTCCTCTACACTCATATCCCTAATTACATACCTTTCGTAATTGCGAGTGGAGGTTACTTCGTCTTGAATAGAAATGATAAACCCTTCTGTATCATCCAAAATGCCAGATTTTGTTAGCCAGGAGACTGACGATCCTATATTCACGGCGTTTTCTTTGAGCTCAGCAGGATACCTGACGTGCAAACGCTTCAGGGTCCACTCACTCAGACTATTGTCTTTGGTGATGCATGGTCTTTCAGAGTCCGTTTGATTGAGGTTCAGTGGGGTAAAATTATTTTCCGTGGTACAAATTGCTTCATGCATGACCGTAGTTTTCAGAAGGAAGTATTTATTTGCTTCGCGCACAAGGACTCAAAATCCAGAAGACCTCTACCTCCTTCGTAAGTAAGTGTAGTCTTGCCATTGAACTGTTGGGATGGTGCATACAATACTTGGTAAGAGTTCTCCTAACATTTAGATTATTGTCCTGCAGTGCAGTTGTTGTCCATTGAAGATAAAACCAAATGCATAGACAGCGACAGGTACTGCCCAAGTGTTGGAAGCTGATATGAAGTTCTTTCCATTTAAAATAGTTTTACAGATTTTTTAGACTCTTTGTACGACTTTATTTTTAATATTACACCTCATATTTGCTTCACTTGTGCTCAAACGTTGCTGCAAGCCTAAACGTTTATTGGTATCCTCTTGCCCAAGTTCTTGGATGTTTGTGCCACACATCGGGATGAGTTTGTCAGGATCAAGGATTTTTTCCCTTTTTCACGGGCACTGCTGCGCATTTATCAATGCCAAACTCCATACAAATCACTAATGGACCTAACAAGTTAAAGCAACAAGGAAAGTTGGTTCTCATCTCTAGCGTTCAACTTGAGATCGTCCATGTAGAACTGATGATTAATGATGAAATGTGGATTTTTGGTGATTTCCTATCCCATTCCTGAATCTCTTAACATTTTTCTGATAGGCTAGAGCTAGAGAAAACCATAAGAGAATAACTCCCTGAAAAATTCATCGTTTGATTCTCAGTTCCTTGGTGGCAAATGTGCCTTTTATCTTTGCACGCGAAGCTGCCATGCAGAGTTGGATTAATTTCACATACTGGACATTTACTTTGTAGAGGCGAAGGTCATTAAAAAGCTACAAATGAGGTATCGAGACAAAGGCCTTCGTATAGTCAATCCACCAACAGAAATGTTGAAGTGTCTTATTTTAACTTGATTGACTACAATACTATATACTATCAATAATACTTTGCAACCTTGAGTACCCTTTCTCCAACCATTTTACTCTGGTGTCAGAAGATTGTTAACCTTTAGATGGGTATTCAGAATACTGGATAGCACAGATGTAAAAATCGTATATACTGGATAGCACAGATGTAAAAATCGTATATACTGGGAAGACATGTGATAGGTCGATAGATAGTCGGAGTCTTGGGATCGCTAGACTTGCTTAACACAAATGTAACTCCTTCAGTAACAGTCGCCGAATGATAGTTGGACCGTTGAATGCAGCTTGAAACCACCTGGCCAGAACCGCATGAGTATCCGGGAAGTACTTCTGCCAAAAGTTTTGTATCCCATCAGTATCTGGCGCTTTCCAATTCTTTGTGTATCTGCGATATTACATTATACATTTCTCACTGCGATATCAGTGCCAGAACTCGCAACGCCGCCTTGCAAGGGCGGGTCGCATGCGTCACGGATCCTTACACGCTTTCTCATAACTGCTTCTGAACCGGTAGACAGGGTAAGAGCCGAGAGTAGAAGCACCTCTGCGCACCATCACCCAACCCCTGAGGTCGAAGTTCAGGCACTTACAGTCCGCAAAAATATAGGGATGGCTATATCGGATGCTGCCCTATCTCCCAGATGTGTTGGTTTACCAATCCCTTTCCCGGAAGTCAGTGGCACAGATCACCTCCCAGCTTCCACAAGAACAGACAGGCATCCGATATGGTGAGTTGCCATTGCCCTGACAGCCGACACGCAATAGTGCCTTTGTCCGACCCCCACGACAGTTAAGGTAACATTTTGGCAATGGAATAGAGAGAACAGCATAAAAAAGAATAGAGAATGAAAAATGGATCAATATTAAATGGAGGGACAGCGGGCAGCTGCTCCTGTTATTCGCCTTTTACGACAAGGGGAGATCCCGTGGCACTATTCCACAACAACCGACATGGGTTATTGTTATTATTATCATAGAGAGAGATAGTCCCTGTTGCTCTATAACTGTGCTTGCACTTCAGCTTTAATCTCATTTTTTCTTGTACATGAAACATATTTATCAGATTTAGGGATTAATGCTCTTCGGTCCGCGATATTTTGCTCAGTGAGATGAGATAAAAGTGGTACTGTTGGGTAAAGCATCTTGTAAATTTTTCCTGCCGATATCCTATACGAATTGATCGCAACGGTAACGCGATAATATAACCTGATGATGTCTTCATTCTTTCGTTCGTCCACTGAACTCTCCGTCGTGGCAGGCCTGCCACAGTGGTCCCAAGTGATATCTGGGAAACACTGTGCTCAGGTGCAGTCTGAAAGATCTTGAGTGCCTGCTTTCCTTCTGCTGTAGTAATTTCGGGTTATCCGGTGTGTGTCCGCCTGTTCAACAAACATGTTTCGCAGCTGTCACAGACGCGCTAGCTCATCTGTGCCCTGGCGCTCCCCAAGGCAGCGTCTCTGTCCTGAGGCAAATTTCCAATATCTCTCCATTCCAAAATGGGTGTGGTCTGATAGGGCTGCTATCTCATGGCCTTTCCACCTGCCTTCTTGTGTATTAACCCCACATGAAGGGTTGCTCCTTCCGCCCAGTTTTGGCCGTTAGAGACTTTGCCCATGTTACCCCGGCCACGGGTTCTCTTTATCAATCCCTGGAGAGACGGGTTCCTTCGAGGCCATCTTCGTGTCTTCAGCAGACTGCCTCTCTGGTGTTGAGGTCCTCTTCTGGAGTACTTCTTCGTTCTGACCCCTCCCCTCGACCTGTCCGACTAGGGAACCCTACAGTAGCTACGCTACCGCCGGCATAGTCTCTCAGGGTCATTGAGGTACTCAAGCTCCACCACCAACGTCAAGGTCATGTACCCCAGGTGGG
>BOPP01000186.1:271945-297570 GCA_017312745.1 Gryllus bimaculatus
TTATTATTATTATTATTATTATTATTATTATTATTATTATTATTAGAGTTTTTAGTGATTGTTTCATGGCATATTACTTAAAGAGATAATTAAAAAAGATAATTTCCATGCAAATTAGCCTTTTAATTGTATCGAACATAATATTTGTTTCTGTTAGAATAATAAGTAATGGTGTAATTTAACTACAAATCGAAAAAATATTGTTTCAAAGTACCCACTCGCTTGAAAAAGTGTGGTAATACATCGTAGGCAGTCAGGCAGTTGGCACGTAGCTTGGGAAATTAAGTTTCGATGAAACTCTCATGAAGTCACTCAAAATATATCTTATTACTACATTAAAGCGTACGTTTTAATGGCATGCAAATTAAGTAGTCTTAATAACGGTATTTCATTCTTGAAAATAGTATTCAAGGGCTCAATAGTAGAAATAGGATAAAATGGAATAGCTATTACAGTAACACTGTGTAGGAGAGAAGATATTTTACCTTCTTTACCCATTGGCGGTCATCTCTTAAATTTTACAAACTCAGCGCAGTTGAAAACGTCCCCAGTATTCTTGCGTACATAACGCACACTTTCCGTATTCTGAAGAAAGCCTGAGTCATATTCAAATATATAATACCCAATAAAATGTGAAAAATATTCCAAACAAAGAAGTACCCAATTAAGCCGATTGGATTCCGTATGATCCATTTCATTTTTCTTCGTAGAAAATACCTTTAGAAGGAAAATGAAAATTTATAAATGCATTATATTATGCAACATGAGCAATAAATATGCAAATTTTATCCTTTATAAGTAACTTTTCTCGAAATTAATGAGTTTTGTACAGTATTAATCAGAATAAGTGTTGCAAATTTCTGGGGCATGTAAGAAATCAAAAATGACCCTTTTCTACCCATGAACACTTAGTGTTAAATCTCGTATAAATAAATTACATATACTATACATTATTTAACAACACACCCCTTGTCAGTACTCAATTCAAACACCAATATTGTTTGTCTTGTTATCGTTCTTACGCATTCAAAACTAATGTTTCACTTCGTTTTATGAAGCGTACGCGTGGTCATTCGCAAAAATTATTTTCGGCTTGTAGATGTCTTAGAAGCTTGTTACTTTATTGGAAACTTATTCTCTACATTTTGAGGGCTCGGGATTGACAGATGATAACCCTCAAAATTATATTTTTTGTGGTATTAACTTTTCATATGCTTTCATCTATTGACCATGCGCTGTGATTTTGAAATATTCAGAGTTATGACGCATAGTTTCCCCCGACTGTTATTATCTTTATAAATCCCATTAAAACCCCTTACAGCCCGTTCCCTATTCTTATATTTTGCAAGCGTTTACGTGTGGGTTACCATGTTTTACATCGAAACCCATCATTTTACAAAGCCCGTGCCCTTCGATATTATCTAGACCTTTCCACCTTCCATAAAATTCCTATCGCAGTTCAATTATATAGCTGCATTCTACGCAAACTATCAATCATAACCGGAAACAGAAAATAATACCATCTGTGTTTCCCTGATTTCTTCTCGTATGACCTGCGAACAATACTTCTCCGTTCTCATTCTTTCTCATTATCTCTCGTATATTTCACGACTCCTGATGTCCCTCGGTTTTCCACATGGATATGCAGAATCTTTAACAAGAGCTGCTATATTGTTTGCAATTCACTGCTGCACTAAAGCAGATGAATAGCAATTAAAAAGGCAGATCTTGGAAGCGCCTGGCAATCTTGCGAGAGTGCTCTCCGTAATTACAAGCTGACCGGGCAATTTCCCCGAGGGCGAGCGCAGCCCGGGCGCCCCTTCCCCCGCCGCCCGAAGGCGCCGCCGTTCGCCCTTTTGCTTCGAACGCCGCCCGTACCCTCTCCATCTGTATTACTCTTTGCTTTCTTGCAGGTAATGTTCCTTCTCTTGTTCCTTCTCTGGACTCATTACCGATTCAGCAGAGACTCTGTCCAGGAGGTTTTAGGGTTCGAGTCCCGATGGTATGATGGATTTTCAACACAAGGTGGATAGATAGGTCGGCTTCATTCGCTATCTCAAGAACAATTCTAGCTTCCTGCTGCTCAGGTTGGTGATTTTCCGTGGTTCAGACGAATGCCGAAGCAGGACCGAAACAAGTGGGTCAGGCACCGCGAGCGATCCCACCCTCCGGGACACCACCACTTTCCGCTTTAAAACACGAGTGGCCAATGACCAGAGCAGTAGGCGTGTTCGAAATGAATCTATCAATCTTTTTGGTATCTAAACAGAATCGTATTTCTATGAATTGTGCCTTAGTAGCTTCCAAATTGTAATAATTTTGACACCCCTTTATACCAATTTTTCATTTCTTGATTTAGTAGCATTTAATCTCCATAATTTTTGAAAGTGGAAACCCGATCTTCTTTTTCTCTCCACTTCCATACGAAGAAAAAATATATTAGAGAAACGTATTTACATTAATCAGCCAAGCTGAGTAAAGTAATTCAGAAATATAATTGAAAAAATAAAAAATATCTCATATTGTTTGTTATAAAGTTAGGAAAGCAAGTAACTTGGAGCCGCTGGCTTTAAATATTAGGTTTTCAGATCATATGCACCATTATCGAGTTACGCACGATCGCTGTGTCCAGAAACCGGACAGGGTACCTATACAAACCGCAAGTGGGATCTACACTCCCAACCTGAAATAATATCGCGATGTCTCTCCATTATTTGCGTTATTTTTTCGCTCAAATATCTCTCTGCTGTGCAAATGTCCGCAAACTATTTCGCTTCTTTTTTTCTTGACAAGTAATATGACGAGTAATATACGAAGTATAGGAAAAATTATGTAATACTGCGCGAAAAACCTGCGGATTTTCGGTAGAAAACATTCATTGTCGGGTCCTGATAACCAAAAAGAGAATTATTCCAGTTGCAAAATTAAGTAATAAAATACTGTAACAATTGGTGTAGCCAGAATCCCAGTTTTGTGTGTATTTGATACCGAGAAACCAATTGACGGCAAACCGTCCGTCCGTCAGTTTGTGCATACCGCTAGCGAATAAACCATACGTACTATTTTTCCGAAAATGGATTCTCTAGGGTCGATCTGGCTTCACTCGTGGCGCCTCGGTTTCGAAAATCTCTCCACCACTAAATCTCTTCAAACTTAAGGGTACTTTAGTCCCCGAACATTTTCAAACTTTTCTCAAAAACAGCTCCATATTTTTCTTTAAATTTCTTGCAAGAATAGAGTAAAATATACCTAGACAGTTGGCATAGGTCCGATTTTCACGGTTAAATCTGAATTTTTGAAAATTGCAAGTTAGAGTTTTTCCGCGTCTTCCTACAACTACAAAATCGAAGATAGGGGTTTTCCTTCACATTCAATATGTTGCCCATAATTAGTTCTTTCATTCATATTTTTTTTAAACTTTCAGCAGTTTCCGCGCAATATTGCGTGCAATATGTGCATTTTAAAAAAAGAACAAAAGTAAGCTTTCCTCAAAAATGGCTCTCATTTTTTTCTCTAAACATTAGTACGGTGGTTCTAAATGAACTCTGTAAGATGACATAAACGCCATATTGCTCAATTTTTTTGTTTTAAAAAAAGTGAGCAAAATGTTATTTTTTATATGTCTCTCGCGTCGTTAATATTTAAATTAGCAGCGATTTGTTCACATTATTATATTTATGAGTATATGTGCTTTACATAATGTCAGATACAGTTTATTGAAAACGGGCTCAAAACTCTTGATTTTCAAAAACGCTAAACGTCATTTTTTGATAAATTGCTCCTAATGTTTTGTTAAAGGGTTCGAACGAATGGTGATAATTGCACTCTTTAATATGACGTAAAGTGCGTTTGGGTTATTTCTTACCCTTTCAAAAATTACACAATTTTTTAAAAGATCTTTGATGTCTTTAATATGCACATTTTCATCACTTTGTAAATACTATTGAATTAAATTAAATTGTGTTAAATTGCTTCAGATGATTTCTAATGAAGTTTTTTGGGAAACTCAAAAATTGTCTGTGAAAAAGAAATTCAAATTCGGAATTCTCAGTACCGCTTAAAAGATAATTTCCATTTAGGTGGAGGTTTCACTGTTTTGTAATGTTCTTAATATATTTCCATTTTTTTTCTATAAGGAAACAGAAAATTTTTTAAAATTCAAAAAATGTATTTTGAGATGGCAGCTCACAAGAGTATGTGGCAAGTACGAATAGCTACCCGAGACCAAAAAATGAAAAAGTAGTTCGAAAAACACTCGTTCATTCTATAGCATTACTCGTACAGTGTGAGTTCTCCTGAACCATGTGTTTTTACATCTCAGAATAGGTAAAATATGACACTGCAATCTAGACACGAGGAAAAGTGCATTTTTCTGGTATGAATATCAATCTTTTATGATCTTGAAGTTATTTTTCACTATTATTAGTTAGCTATTAAAATGAATAACGTTAAATAAACCTTAACATCTATGTTTTTTTTATTTTCATGATATTTGAAGCACACAATTCATTCTCAGAATTCTATATGTCGAAAGTTCATTTATTTTTCCCATCTATTGAACTCTAAAACTCTCTATATATACTTCTCGGAACTTGGCACATTTCGTTGTCGTCCGCTTCATTTTTTCATTTAATTTATATTTGAAGATACTCTATTGAAACGCAATAGAGAATTATTTTTTATTGGAACACAAACTGCACATTTCATATTTGTATGAAAATATCAGTTTATAACTGAAATACTTTTTTATTTCTCTGTGTTTGCTTGGAACTCAAATATACGGTAAAATACATTTTTTGTGGCGACATAACATTATATACTTTTGAAAAAGGTATAAAATGCGTTCATTCTTCACCTGAAATTAAGTAAATGGATGATATCCTTCGAATAGTTTCAAAATCTACCTAAGGATGTAGAATAAATATTTTAGTATATTTTTAAATTCTAGAATATTAATACACTACTTGCAAATATTAATTCACTTGTCGGAAATAAAGCAAGGGTTCTTCGAACCGCAGTTTCTTTGTGCAGTACGGACCCGAGCTCAGGCGGCAGCTGAACAGGCCGACGGGGCAGGTCAGGTGGCGGCGGCGCCAGGTGACGCACCCTTTGCAGTCAGGAACGAGACAAAAGGGGTGGGGGCGGTTAAGCTAGGCGAGCTTGCAGACAGCGGCGGAGAGCGGGACGCAGCACCTGAGCCGGACGACAACAAGGAAAATAGTAGTCACATGGCCTGACGCCAAAATTTAAACCGGTCGTGGCGGACCGTGTGCCTACAGCACGCGAGATCGTCTGCCCCTTACGCTCCGGACATCTCGCCCACACTCCTTAAATATCCACACGCGTTAAATAGTTGAGGGCTACACCCCCACCACACAAGTTTCCGAGGTAGGCTCGCCTGCTGTCGGTAAGCGAGGGCTCGCTGGCTAGCATCCTAGGAGTTTACAGCCTAAGGTTATTTTTGGCTCTGCTACGCTGTCTGCGTCAACTGCCAGAGCGCAAAATCCCGGAAGTTAAGGCTCAACCCCTTCCTCCCCCGCAGCGCACTTTCACCGACATAACGGTTCTGGCCCTCGTGTTAACGATGCCACACTCCACTCTCAGTTTTGCCTCATATTACACGTAAGATAAGTACAATCAATTCAAAACGTGACCGTCACTTACAACTTCAGAAGTTAGAGTCTATTTATACAAAACACAGAATGCAATATATGTATTAAGTGTAAAATACAGATGAATATTTAGTTTAATGAACTGTACACGTAAGAAAAACCCAAAAGACAAGTGTAATGACTAAAAATTAAATAAAATATTATAGGAGTTCAAAGTAGACACAAAAAATAATTAACCGTAGAGTTGAAGTAATGAAGCAAAATTTAAATAACTATTAATTGATTTGCCACCTTGTATAGCTTATAAAAAATAAAAAGGATATCAAAATTGATGATGTAAAATTGGCTGAGGAATTGAAAAAACGTGAGATTGAAATTTCAACAAGTCAAGTCTGCAGTATTTGTAAGGAAAGAGTATTTGATGTCCGAGAAAAAATATTGAGCAGTAAAGCAAAATGTTATTAACTTTTTAAAAGGTTTCATAAATAAAGGATGAGGGTTTGGAATTCAGCCATATTTTCACGTGAAAGAAAAGAACAAATTTTAGCCTCCAATGGGAGACAGTGTTAGTAGAACCGTCAAGTAGAATTCTATCATCGGAATCCTGTCTCTCCAATGAAACCTAGCTTGACCCACCTAGGACAGCGCAGTGTCTTGCAAGTGAAAATGCCTAAGGAGAAAAACCCCTTAACCCGATGTGCAGGATGGCGCCAGGAGTCATAAAACAGTGAGAAGGAACATTGCCAAATGCAAGTGGTACTCGTAACCCAAGAGAAATATTGATAAAATAATGTCAAAACGAAACATGGGAGACGAAACTGATAATTTTGATCCCAGTAATGCACATTTGATTTTTTTTAAAAGAAGAAAAGTTACTTGTTACATGAATGGAGATTAAAACTGCTCTCAATATTTATGATGGTTTAACTACTAAAATTGTTAGGAACCATGCATACAAAAATGCAAAATTTCATGTACCCAGATTGAGAATTCATCTTAAAAAAAACAGTTTTGAAGTGTAAAATGTCTGAGTTTGTTATAAAATATTTCATTATGAAAAATGTTTTGCGTGATTCGAAATGTTTCTTCATAATTAAGGAGCTGTTGGCACATTGACCGCCAAATTGCTTCAAATTTGGCGCCTTGTTTTTTAATAGAGCATTTTTGATGGTCTCTGAAAGCGTTTCACAGGCAAGGATTATACATTTCAAACTTAGCGCTTCAGAAATTCGGAGATTTTTCTCAAAAAGCCTCGCGAATTTCTTCTCTGTTGACCAAATACGCTGAGAATACCGCGCTTTCCATGTTAGACGCGACGAGCTAGCATTGTCATCAGAGGTGAAGTGCAGAAAGCTTAGGAAAAACGATCTGAACGCCTTCAAGGTTCGATTGAGGGCGTGCCAGGCACTGGATGCGGTTGTAACATGAAGTGCAAACGACTAAATTCGTAAAGAATGGTTGAGTTTCGTGTGGACAGAGGTAACTGTAACAATTTCTTCAGTACTCATTATTCTTTCTCCCAGTAACAGTCTTTGTTAATTGTGAGTCGTCTCTTTTCCACAACACTCTTGTCTGACAAAAAAATACTGATAGAAGATGCGATGTTTCGTTGCAGCTTCTACTCTTTGCAGCTGCAGCTCTCCCAACGTTTTCTTCGAGTATTTTGCCGTCTCAACAGGGAAGGATTTTGATAAATTAAAATATCACCAAGAAAGTGCTCTTAAAATATTTCAAAAATGTCCTAAAACAAAGAAAAGTGACGTAAAATAGTTCATCACACTACGCCAGATTGACAAATCAAGATGTTGAATATGCCACTGATATAATTATTACTTCTTTCATTCATTCAAGTTAAATTCGCTTGCAAATTTTTGGTTTGGACTGACCCAGGAAATCTGTCTTTAGTTTTCCTGAAATCCGCGCAATCGACAATGGGCGTCATCGGAACCTTAGATTACATTCAATTGAATTACAATTTATGTGTGAAGAAATAGAATAGTCTACCCGGGAATTGTGTGAAGATCATTTGCTGCATCTTTATATATATATATATATATATATATATATATATATATATATATATAATATTATGTATAATAAAATTATGTTAAAATCGACGATATCCTGAAAATGCTTAAAAATGTTGAAAAAGATAAAAATGACTGTCGTTGCAGGTCGTGGTGCAGGTGGCCATCTCTTTGTCTGACATCTCCGCATCAGACGGCGGCAACAGCTCGAGCCGCGCCTCTTCCAAAAGTATTTTGTTCTGCTCCCTTAAGCGGCGGTTGCCCTCCACAAGGATTCTTCGAAATAGACTCCTTGGGGTGTTGACAAGGAAGAGGCGCCTCCGCTCCATAGCTAAGCTGTTTAGAGAAGTTATTAAAACTAAAGTAAATACTTAAAGAGCTTGCGGAACGCTGCTGGCTCAATAAGCGTGGCAATGATGATAACGTGATATTCACTTCACGGGCGCTGCTCGCTCAATACGTGTCCCTATGGCGAGATCGTGGTCTTCTAATTTATAGAAAACTATTGTTTGCTTATTATACTGAATTCAAAATATTTGTCACAATTTACCGCGCGATTTTATACGCCAAGAACTTCTTCCCAAAAAAGGGCGTAACAAAGCATTCTCCACAACGGAGGGTGTATTATTAGGTTAGTGTCTCATTCTTGAAACTCGTCGCGATAAAAGGCGAGGAGAAAGGGGAAAACGTCCGAGGACATGCCACTTCAATTACTAGAAGAGCCAATGATAAGCGTTGCTTACCTTAGAGTTGAGAATTGCTCAAGCTCGGTGTCAAATACATTGTATGTATTTTTACTCTTTAAATTATTAACAAAACATACTAACAGGTCTTCGTTCTCCGCCCAGACGCTGTAGGGTAGCTCTGATGATGAATTCTATGCTGTTGACATGATTGTAAGCTTAAATAGATATATATTTGATACCACCTAACACCTTTTATTAATTTGTTTCACAAATGAGACATCATTGTTTTCCCCTACTCATTCATTCATTCATACCTATTAATTTCAGGTAAAAATGTAGTTATATTTGAAAATTTGCACGTGATTCCATTTCGGCAAAACTAATAATACTCATATTACGGAGAATATCTCTGCTTCAGAAAACGTGCCTAGTGGAATAAATATGAAAATTTTCTATCACCCAAGCACATAATAAAGAAATCTTCATATTTGCATAACAACAAATTGGTCTCGTCGTTTTGAAATTTGCAATATAATTTATTTGTAACATAGTGGAATCAAATTAACCAAACTTTAGTTTCAAATATATATATATATATATATATATATATATATATATATATATATATATATAAAGAATAAAAAGGAAAATTTGTAATTCAAAATGCAACACTAGCTCGTGAGCAACAATTTTCACTGATTTGCTGGGGCAGAAATACAATAAATACAATACAATACAACAAATACAATAAAATCGGTGGAAAACCAGACACTGCAAAACTCTCTGAATAGTACAATTGACAAGAGCGATTGTATTGCCTGTAAAACCAATGAGGGTTGACAACAGATGATAACTTCTTATAAGCAATTGAGTATCTCGAAAACGAAAGGCGATAGCTCCGATTGTATTTCGGAATTTCCCAACTTGTTTGAAGGAAATTGAGATGTGAGAATACAAATTCTTAGCAAAATTTGTGAATTAATAAAGAAATTAACGTTTTTGACATTTTTATTGAAAGGGCTTACCTGATGTCCCACAACTGAAAACTGCAAATTAACAAGATTGCAACAATTAAAAATGTTATAAAATATTAAAAAATGTGTTCTATTCCCGCCAGAGAGGGTCTCCAAATTGTTTAACATTGCAAAATAACAATTTTGATAAGAGGTGCAAATTTATTGGTTAATATCTAGTGTAACTAATAAAAATACACATGGTCTTGAATTTTGCTTATTGACATGGTTCCCTAGAAGTCTTCGATTTATTCGAGAAATACACTATTTTGCAATTTATAATAGTTTTTCTTATCCAAAAAACCTATAGAAACAGGACATTTGGTAAAGTTCATTGGTTGTATATAAAATAATATTGAAATTAAAATGTGTATGAGAAACTAATGGCTCTAAAATTAGTGTCACTTTATACCATATAAACAAAATATCTTGAAAATGAATTGTGTTGAAACTGACAAAGAGCAATGTATGTATGATATATATATATATATATATATATATTCAATTAATTTACTTTAATTTCAAAAGTTTCTTTCCATATATTTTCTCTGGATATATTTCCACATCTGAACTAACAACGTCCACTATTTCCTGCGTGTTAGTTGTTTAGTACACCCTTCCCCGTACGTTAAGATTGGCTGCGGTTGTTTGTGAGGCCCCGCCTGCAACGTTTCGGCACGATAAGGGTTGCCTATGTCATGCGAAAGCTGAACTTTGCCGCAGACGAACGTGATCAATTTTTGTTTCTAAAAGTGTACTAACGCAAAATTTAAAAAAATGCCATTATGTAGAAAAAAATCATTGAAGATTTATTCAGTATTATCGAGCAATTTCTTGGAACAATTTACAACACTTGCTTAAACAATTTTGAAGTAATTATTCAATATTCTTTGACAGTTATCTTTTTGCTTTTTGTGATAGTCACAAAAACATTAAAAAAGCTTTTTACTCTTGAGATAGATACGTGTCTGAACCGTCGGACTTGAAAGTTTCACCGAGTAACTGCTGTTAACGACAAGATTTGAACAGGTAAAACAAACCAAACCTAACATGGCATGTCTTCACTCTTCACTGTACACCCACATACCTCCACAATTAGGTACACAGCACTTGTAGGCCTCGACAAAACGTAAAATGAATGATTTCATTTCACGCAAAAGAAATAATTTTCATCAGTATCAAGTAACTAATCTTGAATTAATAATTATGGAAATAACCTCGACACTCTGCGCAAACCAAGGCGAACACAGAAAGCGTAAATAGTATAAGATAGAAGAATCTTATCCTTATAAGCGTGTCGATACAAAGATTAGTAGTAACGATAAGTGCGGAATCAGCAAATTAAATACAATGCCCAAGAATATCTCATCTTGTAAATTACGGCGTGAGAAACGTTTTTTGAGGAAAGATTTTAGTATTTATGGCCCTAAAATGCTTCGTTTATGTGTTAACTGAGTGCTGCGGGTTGATTTGGCATGAATATTTAGGTATGTTTTTCAAAACAAATCTTTCACATTTTTAAAGTCAAAGTGCAATTCATCCCATCTCCGTAATATTTTCTTTTTTTAGAGGCCTCATTTATGAAGATCGGTTGCGTGTGAGAGCCGCAAATTGTATGTATACAACTGAGATAATATAGGAGGCGATGAGTCTTTTAAGCTTATTTTAAACGAGACGAGAGGTAAGCTTTTGTATCCTCAAATTCCTTATGTAAATATTAAAATTCACATTTTTTTTTAATTTTGACTAAATTGTGTACTGATTTTGAAGCTGAATTCCTTGAATGTATGGATAAGAAATGGCATGTAAAGAAATAATGAATTTAGTATCTGCATTTATGGGGACCTGACTCTGTATGAACAGACACAGTTCAGAAAGTGTATGCCAAAGGTTGACTTGGGTAGCATGCACTATTTTTTAAAGTAATAATTGTGAAAAGAAAATCATATTGTGAAATTCTCGTATTAAGATATGAAAGTAGTAGTGGGACATAAACATGTTATATAAGTTATATTATAATAGTATAATACAGTTGAAACAATTTGGAAGCTATTTCTGTGCTTCGTTTATTTCGTGTGTTTCTTTGAAATCTATTTTCATAACTTATTCAATGTTTTTTAATTTAAATATAATATATATCATTTCTGGAAAATAAATCAATTTTCCAAATAGATAATAATCCATACTTTCAGTGTTAAACAATAAATTATTTATTCAAAGGTAAACTTTCACTATAATATTACAACAGAAAATCTTTCAGAACGTAGATATGTATTGTCAATGGAAAAATAAGAAAATATTAGAAACCCAGCTCCTTCACAAAAAATTTCCCCAGCGTTAAAACGTGCACTACATTTACGGAACTAATGAACTTAGCCGTTGACTCATGCGGAATCACAAATCAATCTATCAACGTAAACATTAATTCATGTATGTGCTGCAGACGATGTACTTGGAAACACTTTCGCGGCTGGGTCAGCAGAAGCAGGTGCATCGGGGATGAAGTGCCCGGTGTAAGCCGAAGCGGCGCCTGGCTGCGCATGCGCGACTGCTTGCAAGCGGACGACGGAGGGGCGGGCGTCTGCGCGCGCGGAGCGCCACGGCAGTGGGCGAAAACACGTCGGCATAAAAGTATGCGGCACATTGTGTTTTTGTCTCCCATGGTGAAGGGAGACCTTACGACAGTATTTCTGAAAATGGTAAGGCCTCGGGGCGGTCCGGTCCAATGAAGCAGTTGTACGCGAGGAACGAAATTGTGCTAGACTGCGAATGTTTAATGGACGTACCAAAGTAATGTTGAACGCGGAAGGCAAAATATCGATCCGTGGGTACGTGAGGTGCTGGGGCTGCAAAATATTGCTTAGATGATTGGGAGAAAATTAGCTGAAACCACGACAAGAGGTTGTATGTATCGCATTCTGTGTTCTCATCAGATGAGAGAGCTCTAAAAAAGCGACACATAATTGCCAAATATTATTACTTAGCCATAAGAATCAATGAGTATTGAAGAGATTGTCACGATTACCTCTGTCTAGATGAAAATAAACGTTCTCCTTACGAATTTTACGTCATTCAGCTATTTTGCTCCGCGTCTCAGAGCACTAGATCAAAGGAATTACATGATAATTGCTTGCTGCCAACCTACCACCAACTTTCAATGTGCCTAATACGAGTATTGCGTAGCTTCTCTGCACGATCGCTACAAAAATGGTCGCGGCTCTTCTAGTTTTCAAATAATACGAGCTTGTCGCGTCCCATGCGGAAAAAATTAGATTCCCGGAAATCTGAAAACGGATAAATCTTTCATTGCGTCCAGCCAGGTGGTGGCGCGATCTATTGGAATTTTTTGGAAGCAGGTGAAAATCGATTTCAATGAGCTTTGCACAGAACTTAATTTTGTTGTCAATTGTGAAAGCAATCGCGCGGTATATATGCTTTACTTCTTAAATGCCATCCAAGGGTAGCGAAATTGAGATGTTCGAAGCGTGCGCTAAATTTGAATAAATTTGGCCATCCTTGTACCGACATGAGAACAGCGAGTGATATTTGCCATGGTTAGTGATTTGTCCTGAAGATAAAACAGCTGTTTAGACACTTCTCATTGTCAGATGGATCATAAAAATGAATGATATGCTAGATAGAATTTTCAACTATTGGCCATCGAACTTTGGATTATCAGTCTTTTCATTGGCAGACTTTCCTATTGTATGTGCAGACTTCACATGGTTATCTTCAGACTTTTCTGCTTCTACGGTAATAATACTTTACTGAACATCAATAACCCAAACCGTAATATTTAGGCGATCATTCGATCTATTTATTCAAATTTGTTTGATTTATATAACATTTTCGAATTGAATTTTCGTGGAAAATTATTTACAATTTGAACATTTCGATTACATGATTTTCAAACATTAAAGAAGAAGGTTGCGCTTTTCTCTAAGGACAGAAGGTAATGGTATTCCAAGCATTAAATCTAATACAGTATCTGAAGACCACGAAGGGTTCAATTAAAATCGTATAAATAGTTCGGAAGGAGTGATTTAGTATATAATTCTCAAAAAATTGTACACATATAGATGTATTTGAATATTTACCTACTAGCACCCTACGCTTCTACACTAATGTTTCACATCTCCTCCAGTGGTTAAGTGGCTTTTATTTGTCTTATAAATTCTTTCAACACTTTGTTTAGTGCTTGTTTGGGTTTCGTGCCCGCCGTCGCCCATGATTCAGGTGACTGCTGAGTTAAAAAAAACAACCGCACCGCCCCCGATAAATTAATCGTGAATCTGCATATTCATTGGGCAACACACGAGCGAACGGGGTGGAGTCGCTGGGACAGACAGACTGCGCTGCCTCATAATATCGCAATTCCGTCCGTACAGCTCACGGTGCCAGACATTTATATTCACGTGTGCAATTCCAGGATCACATAACTTTATAGATTCTAACAAGAAATCATTCAATAATGGAATGAATTTCGACTTACTCATTATTCAGGAAGTTACACTTAAATAGTTTTGGCCATACAAATTAGAATCGTATATTTACTTATTGTCGAATAGCGGACCATTATAAAATGTTTTGTCAGGTATTTAGAAAAATCAGTTTTGAAGAGGTTAAGCATCGAGCTTCATCTAAGCTTCATCTTAAAGATCATAAGTCGTAACATTTTTCCTTAACATTAAAGCTTTATGTAACTCTTTTCTTATTATTCAATCTTACATCTTTATTACATCATCATATAATATGAATTTTCAGGATTCGATGAATTTACGTCGTAAGGTAACATTATTGAAATAAGAGAAAATTTCAAAAGTTATGATATTTTTGGTAACATCGTCAATTGTTTTTATGATATGAGGTAAAAGTAACATTTTCTGTTGCGAGTAGGAATGGTTCCCACATGAGGTCACGTCCCTATTTCAGAATTAAGAGTAATAATCGTAAGTATACAGTACTGTCTTATGTATGAGTGTAATTTCATCCATTTCAGGGTCTTTTAGCCGATGACTGGAATTATTTCTCCGCATTACCAACATTGAGTTTTAGATAACATCTAATGTTTGCATACGTTTCAGCTGTTCAGACAACAACTTAAACGTGAGTGAAGGTGATTTAATTAGTTCAAGGAATTGGTTTACCCGATCGCTTGATGTTGCCGAGCACGTCAACCGCTGTGGCCATTAGTCTCGTTAGTGTAGTGAATGTTTTAGTCCTGCAGGTGGCGGTGTTCCTCCCCGGCCGAACGTTGATATTCGGCAACGACATACACGTCGGTCAAGCACGAATGAACAAAATTATGCGAACTAGCTACTTTAACAGTTGATGGTATGAAGCAACATCAGTGAGGCAAAATTTTAGAAAAGAATTTAAAATAAAGGAGCATTTAAAACTTTATTTTTCTCATTCCTGTATGCTCAATAAAAAATAAACATATGTCTGATTGTCACATAGTTGACTTAGTTCTTAATTCTCCAGTCGATAAAAAATTTACAGGGATTATTGCAGTATTAAATGATCTTTCTATTAAGGATCCTTTTGCTGAGCAAGGAGGTCATGGTTCATCTTTGGGAATAAGCCCGTGTACCGCGTATGAGGTGTAGTATTTAAAAATTAATTTTATCATCACTGTACGCTGAATGAAGCAATATAGTATGACCTCAAGGCATCTTATCACATGACAAAATAAATGTCTCATTTTCTAACCTAACCGACGTCATTTACAGTAATGTTTAGATTGTTAAACTATCTTTTCATTTAGCATCCTTGTAAAGCACTCTGGCAAAGCACAAGCGGTGCGGGCCAGCGTGCAGTGCACCGCCCAAGGACGTAGTGCGCGAGGCGGGGGCGGGGAGGGGCGCACGTGCCGGCGGCAGTGGGGCATCGCGCGCCAATCCGCCTCATGAGCGCAAGCGAACGCGCGGCGGGTGCCTCGGCTGGGGTGGCTCAGGTGGAGGGAACGGGAAGGATAAGCGGTGAAAAGATGGGCTTATCGAAGGAGGCGGAGAAAAAAATACATTTTTTTCGTATTCTATTTATGCGAAATAAAAGATAACTCTACTAGTCACTCTCCACCTTTTCACTCATTTACCATTCTATAAATATTTGTCATTGAATTGCATATTTTTGCATTGTGCTATTCAGGTATACTCTAAGATACCAGTCTATTTTATACCAGTATAATTCATTGACTATGTGAGTTTCGTTAACCTAGATAAGAGAATAAGTTTATTATTCCCTCTCAGTATTTTATGAATAATGAAGTAAATAAAGTAAGATGAAAATAAGTAATGTAGGTAAACTTATTTAACTCCCCCAACACCGCCCCCCCCATAGCCGGTCCGGATGACCGAGATTGCTACGTAAGTAGTGCCGTAGCGATCTCAGACCGAAGTCCGAACAGCATCCACCACAACATCAAGTTCACAATGGAGACTGAAATGGACAACTGCCTACCTTTCTTGGACGTCCTCGTCAGCAAACGGGAAGATGGCACCTTGGGAAACTCTGTCTACCGTAAGCCAACCCACACGGACAGATACCTCCATGCGGATTCGCATCACCATCCGGCTACAAAAATAGGGGTGTTCACAAGAGCTCTGAAGGTGTGCGACGAGCGCTCTCTCCCCGAGGAACTCGAGAAGCTTGAACACACTTTTAGAGCTAACGGCTACTCTCGATCTGCTATCAAGCGAGCGCTCGCCTGTGTCACGTTACTGTGTCACGTCACTGTGTCCAAAGGGCACGGGGTTTCCGAAGTTGGCAACAACGACGATGGCCTCCACTCTAATCCGGAGAAAAGAGGAAACGACCAGTACTCGATTTAGCCGTGCTTTCGTACATCCGCAGCGTCACGGAATCGCGTTGGAAAACTGCTTCGGAAAGAACACATCCGGACAGTTTTCACACAGCTCCGACAAACTGCACAAGACCTGGTACGCATTAAAGATGCTTTACCCCCTCCAGGCGGCAGGCGTTTACGAAAAGCTCCCTGCAGCTGGGCAGAACGTATGTCGTGAGAACGCGGCGCACTGTGTCTGAACGAGTTAGGAACACACTTAGTATTACAACAAAAACCAAACCCACCGTTCGGCCATAACACTCCACTCCGAGGTCACTGGACATGCTATTGAATTCGATAAGATCCGCTCTGCAAATAGTGAAAACCGATACTGGCCTAGACGCGTAAAAGAGCGCAATTGAAAATTAAGTAGGCGCCGCACCAACATCAACGCGATGCAGGCCTTAATCTTAACCCACGCCGTGGAAGTAATTATTCTTCCACGATTTCCTGACGGCGCGGGGACTGTTCTTAACACCCGTCCGATCCTTTAGGACGGCGGTTGCGAGGCCCGGTTGGCCCAGACCGCGAGCCAATCAGAGGGACCTCTCGCCAATCAGGGCGCACTTGCGTTACCCGACCCTAAGCTGAATAAGATATAACACCGGAAGCGGGCTTTACTGTGTCACGTGCCGAGAGCCGCGAGAGACAGCGTTGTGCGGGGCGGAGCGGTTGGGGTTTCGCACAATGTCGTATAGATTGTGAAGCGCTTGAGTGTTTTATATATCTTATCTCTCTCTCGAGAAAACACGGACGTTCTCTTTTGTTAAGAAGCAATAGTGTTTATCGAATCTGAAGTGTGGATATTAGAAGTCTGTAATGAAATGAAACACGGTCAGGTGCAGCAGCAGGCGCAGAGCACGCGGCCCTTGCAGGTGAAAATCTTACGTTCGTTACTTCTCGTCACGACTCTTCCTCCTGCGGATCTTGGTCTCCGCTACGGCGCGACAAGTACCTGGCGCACGTGTTTGAGCCCTGCTCCTACGTTGTGTTACATGAAAAGTACGCGCAGTCTTCCCTTCACGGCAAGTACCTGGCGATCTTGTGATTGACTACGCTCTCGCGGAGTCGTTTAGTGGAAAACGCGGGGGAAAGCAGCGGAGGTCAAGGATTTTTCCCCGCGATTGAGCTCTGCTCTCGCGGGCTTTGAGGCAAAAATGCACCGCTAGCCTATGTCTACCATTGAGACAGGCGCCACCCCTCGGGGCGTCTCGTCGTTGGGGGATGAACAACCACAACGTGAGCACAGGGCTCCCTAAGTGACAGCGTCACCTGGTCGATTGGCGACAAGTCGACGATGCCCCCAGCACGGAAATGCAGCACCGAGCTGGTGTACCTCCACGGCATGGACCTGGTGAAGCAAGCCACTCCGGACATGGGAGGTCATCGCAAGTTGGTGCTGAAGACATCACCGCTAGGAGCGCAATGAGAGTTTATTTTACCAACGCCGCCCCAGCACCGCCACCTCCCAAACCGCGCGCAGGCGCGGAAACTACAGCCGCTGCGCCCAAGCAGCAGCAAAACCAGCGATCCATAACTGCCGCCAGACGTCTCCGGGATGTCTTGCCGGTATCCCGGCAGGCGTGATCTGTGCCTCGCCGGCCTCAATATAGAAGGCCTTTGACCTACTGGGATCGTTCCAGGAAGCCGGAGCGGATATAATCCCCGCATCTGGCGCCCGGCATGCGAGCTCCTCGCTGGATGAACGCGGTCTTGCAGGCAACCACCACGGCCCGTGGGGGCAGCGCCATCTCTCCTGATCGGCACACCCTGGAGGCAGCACTCGGTTGCGCGAGCGCGTCTACTCTTTCGAGCAGCGCCTCTCGCCACCCGCTGCCTCTTCTATCTCTCTCTCCGGGAAGCGACGCGTAGCGACGCGGCCACACGCAGAGCAGAGCACTGGCCAGAAGGGCGCCCCTGGTGGCGCATACATGGGCGGCTACTAGCTGCCCCTGTGGAGACGAAGTCAACCCCGTCCCCAGCGAGCTGCCCGGCTTGGTCAGCGATGCTTCGGCCAGGTTTGGGCGGTGCGTTCCCGCACCGCCCAGTATCCCCTCCAACTCTCCGCTGACTGAGGACGGCAACATTGCG
The DNA here is from genome assembly GCA_017312745.1 of Gryllus bimaculatus. Taxonomy (NCBI): domain Eukaryota; kingdom Metazoa; phylum Arthropoda; class Insecta; order Orthoptera; family Gryllidae; genus Gryllus; species Gryllus bimaculatus. Next base: position 290,222 of record BOPP01000186.1, read on the forward strand.
GCGCTGACAGCCGTAGAGCAAACGCCACAGCGCGCGAGCTCCGAGTCAGCGGCGCCCCCGACCGGGAAACGCGGCGGCCACCTCGCCGCCACCGTCTCCCCACCGGGCAAGCAGCGCCCTTTGCCAGCGCGAATCCTCCTCGAGCCGGAGGAAATGCTGCCGGCAGAGCTACAAAGCCCCAACAGCGCCTCCAGCGGGCGAGAAAGCGGAAGAAGCGAAAACGCGCGGGAAGGAACGACGAGAGGGCCAAATCAGGCTCCGACGCGCCCGCTACGCTACCAGCTCCTCCACAAGACACAAGGAAGCTCGTCGGTGCGGTGAGTGGCGCGCACAGATTCTGTGGCGTCCGGCAATTCTCCGCAACCCTTCCTTAGGTTGACGAGCAATCTGACGGCTGGGCAACTCGTCTGCCGGTACCAGCAGCCGAAAACCACTGGGATGGGAACCTCCGCGCAGGTTCCGTCCGCGGATGCCCTCCAGGTGGACGCCTCACGTCCACCGGCCGGCTTTCACAGGCCTCCAAAAGACCCGTACAAAAATACGGTCTGAGCATCACCTCCAGACAAGGTCTTAAAGCACGGCAGAGAATTGGCCCAGAACGGGTACAAGGCGACCATTGCGAAAGGTCACCAGCCGAATCGGAACGACCAGTGTATGAAATACACAACTTTGACCGTTAGCATAAGCTGAGGTGGAGCGATATGCTCGCAGCGAAAAGATATTTTGTTATTCCACCCGCCTCCGTCCGAGAACTCCTCAGAGTATTTGTCAGAGGGCTACCGCAAAGCTACAGCGCTGAGAACGTGGAAAACGAGCTGAAGAAGCTCGGCTACGCTCTCAAAGCAGTAAGACAAATCTGCCTGCTGAAGGAAATCGTGGTCACCAGAAACCACGATTCCGGGTGTAGACAATGGTGCACCAGGCACCGAAACGCGGCGGATGGAAGTGCCCACAGGAACGTTCGTTGTCACCCTCAGTGACAGCGCCGCGGTCGCGTAATATCTACTGCTTAAAAACAAATAGAATCTTTCGCAATCGAGGTCCAAAGGGAAAAGTGGGCCAGACCTCGATTTTGCATGCGATGCTGCCGATGGGGCGCCACATTCGCTCGTAATTGCGAGTAACATGTGCGCTGTCGCCTCTGCACGGGCGAGGTTCACCTGCAGGAGACGACAAACGCGGAACGGCGCATTGCCCAAAAACGCGAAATTTTAATTTAAAGCCCGTCTGCTGCAATTGTAAGCAGCATCACGCTGCAACCTTGTACAGGATTGCAGCCATTGCACGTTGCCACCGCGTCCGTCAGACCGCGCGTGCAATAGGGAACCGAGGACTTTCACGCCAAGTGAGTTCCTAATAGAAACTCGGCGCCTCGGTCGCAGCTAGCGCGGGCCGGCCTGGAACGAGGTCGCGCAGCGCCTCGGCGCCGGCCCCCCCCAGCAGGCCAACGCACCACCCTCCGGGGCGGCCGGAGCGCGGGCCCACTGCACCGCAGCTGCCGCCCAGACAGTCACTAAGAGCCAGTTCTTAGCGATGTTTGAGCGAATCCTAAATATGATACCCCGACAATGTCTAGACAAATCAGACGTAGACAAAGCGAATAGCACCTCTCCGCGCTAGCACTTGGAACGCGCGAAGTGCAATCTTTAAAGCCTAGCAAATTGAACATTTTGCAGAAGAACTGCAACTCGATATCTTGGCTTTACAAGAAACGTGCTCAGTGATGAACACGAATTCAAACTCCGGGATTTGCTGTTTTCGCCCAGACCGCGCTGACAGGCACAGCCGGCGGAGTAGCAATCGCGCTGCGCCGAGAAACTGCCGCAGCTTGAAGCCGAAATCCCTGCTATTGCTCTGACGTCTCTAGAGGCGGTCGGGGCGTACGTCTGGGTAGGAAACGGCCGACTACTAGTCGTATCCGTCTACTGCCCAGACCAAACCTTAGATCCGGCTGGAATTGATGCGCTTCTTGCACTAAATCCTAAAGTTATCCTTCTGGTGACTTTAACGTCAGACATAGAACTTGGGGGGGCCTCGGAGACCGAAACGGCAACAAATTGCCAATATTGTAGCGACAAGGCGGGGCGTAGAGATCTGCGCACCGAATAGCCCCACGCATTTCCCGGAAGTACGAAACAGGAACCCGGGCGTTTATTGATTTTTATGATTGTGAGAGGCGTTGAGTGTGTGGTTTCCCCGCTCAATTGCCCGTGCTGGATTCCGATAATAACCCAGTAACATGCGTTGTGGCGTCCCTTGCAAGCGAAACGCCAAGTTAGTTTTCGAACTACCCGTGACAACGAACTGGACAGGTTTCGCAACACAGGCTGAATTCTCAGCTTGAGCAGAAACCAGTAAATACGAAAGACGAGATCGACGAAGCAGTGAATCACTTTTACTGTAAACGTTTGAAATCGGCTTTCAAGCAAAATACAATTGTCACGCGTGTAGAGAATTCTCGCCCTGAGCTCACAGATGAGCAAAGAAGGATCTTAAGAGAATTGCACAGAAACTGTCAAAGTTTCATCGCCGTTATGGCGATCCCGTTGACGGAGAGGGGCGCGCAATCTAAGCAGAGACTTCCTTTTCATCTCTACGGGATGAGAGAGCTGCTCCATGGTCTGATACTATTTCGAAATGCAATCTCCACGAGAGGCACATTTGGGATCTTTTCTCGTGCGCTAGGCCGCAAACCGGGAGTAAAACTGCCCGATTCAGAGCAACGCCGGGACGGGCGCGCCCGGCGCTCCACCACCTCGCCTTTACGCGTGGATGACGCGACAAAAAGCGAAATCTTAGCGAATTCGCTTGCGTTTGCAGTTCCGCGCGTTCGAAACGGCGCCGCCTCGCTGCCATTGGCTGCCCACCGCTGTTGGTTGTGCGCCATTGGCGCGTGCGGTCAGCAAGCAATACCATTGGTCTGTTTGCCCTCTCCCACCTCTGCACGCGAGTAACGGGAGGAGACTTCGAGCTGAGCTAAAACACCTCAATGCGAGGAAGGCAGGTGGCCCGGACGGTCCTCACCGGCAGAACAGCTGCGCGCTCTGGCGGGGCTCCTGAATGCGTGCCTGCGTGTGGCTATTTTCCCAAGGCGTGGAGGATTGCGACCATTGCAACCTAATACCAAACCTGGCAAAAATAACTATTCCCGAGCAGCTATAGACCTATTAGTCTACTCTCCATCCTAGGGAAAACGTTTGAGAGACTGATCCTGTCACGTTTGCAACAGGAAATACGTCGTCTCAATCTTCTCAGAGATGAACAATTTTGGCTTTCGAGCTGGTCACAGCTCGCGCAGCAGCTTACGCGGCTTTGCACGGAGATCGGCCTGCCCCTCGAGAGACGGCAGAACCTGCCAGTGTCTTTCTGGATATGCGGTCGGCTTCGACTCTGTGTGGCATGCGGGTTTGCTCGAGTGCCTTGCGGTGGCGGGAGTGAGCGATTGCTACGTCAAGACTGATCGCGAGTTTTCTCTCTGACAGGCAGTTCAAAGTCCCGTCAATAATGTATTCTCGTCCTCAGACGAGGCCGAGGCAGGCGTGCTCAGGGGAGTGTTCTTTCTCCTAACCTCTTCGAGATTATACTGAATGACGCGTCGCTTCCTGCTGAAACAAGAACTGGTATTCAAACGCTTGCGGGGTCCTGATGTTTTCGCGGATGATTTCGCGTACTACACGAAATCGGCGAACGGAAGGCAGTCAGTTAAAATACTTAAGTGAATTGTCTCGCCGCCTTTTCTGAATGGCTAAGTCGGAAACGCCTCGCTCTCACCTCTAGAAATGCGTCGCCGTCAACTTCACTCGTAAGAGGGCTAACCCCAATGAACGGTGAGCTTTGGCTGCACGCATCTACTTGGCGGAGCGAAGCGAGATATTTGGCGTGCTACTTGACGGCGGCCTTCGCTGGCATGCGCACGCTCGGTTCTCGCTGCCAAATTAAAACACGCCACCCTCCTTTTGAAACCTCTTTCTCCGTTCGCCCGATTTAGCAATTCCTCTAAAGCGCCGCTTATTCACAGCTTGAGTGGCGTCCCTTGTGGGCGTACGCTTGTGAGGTATTCGCGGCAGCTTCTCCCTCCACTCTGCACCCCATCCGGGTAGCAGAGAACAGAGCGGCGCGCCTCGCGGCGCGCCCGCACTTGCCTTTTACTAGACCCGACCGACAACCCAAAAATGCTGAACGTCTTTCGCGTTCGCATCCAGTCTCCCGGCGGAGCTACAAAAGAGGGCGGAGAACGGCGCTCGCAAGGGCGCTGAGGCCGTCGACTCCGCGCATCCTGCGCGAGACCGGCACGGCGGAGCAACAGCGGCGTGCACAGGGCCTTTCACAGAAGAAAGGGCCCACCGCACGTCGCCTTCACCTTTCACGCACTGCCTCCGCACAAGCTCTTTTGAGCTCTGCGACGCGGGGAGCAGCAAGTGCGTGACAGGGGATCGCCGCTCACCGCCGGAAACGCGCGCGGCGGCGCGGATGCGCGCTCCGCTGGGCCAGCGCGCTGGCGACCGAAGACGTCGCGGACGCCACGGACGCTGATTGAAGTCGCGCCGTGGCGTGCTTTAGGTGGTAATATAGTGTTGTGAAGTGTTTGTGTTTGTATGAATGAATGAATGGATGCGTTTGTAAATATAATTATTATGAATGAATCGAGTGAGAAAAAAAATTGAAAGAAGAAAATTGAAACTTTAAAGATTTCACAATTAAAGATTTAATAAAAAAGAAGCCTAAACCTAACAAACCACAAAGTGGGAATGTGTATAGTTATAGTTATAAGATAGTTTTGTTTGTAAGCAATTAGCCTCCCTAACTGCACAAGCCAAATCGGCTGCAGTTATTTATAATGTTCCCCAAAGATAAATAAATTCCTGCCTCTCCAGGGAAACTGGAGGGGGGAAAACTGAAAATTACTGTGTCACTACCCTGAAGAAGCCTGCGACATGATAGGAGAAACGTCGGCCTATCTGCCAACGACGCGGCGTCACCCAGACAGCATAGAAGTAAAAGACACAAAAGTTAGGCAAGTACCCCATGAATCAATAATCATTGGGACGGGGCAATGGGCGGCAGCCAAGAGAGCGGCGGACACCTCCCACTGGCTGCAGGCGCGAGGTGGGTGAGGCGCTGACATCAAAGCGCTGTCGCTGGCGCGCAGGGCTTTCTTTCGCAAGCGCGTGGCGCCCGCGAGGGTCGCGGCTGGAGATCAAAGCGCAGCACGCACATCGCTCTGCCTCGCTTCGCTCCACAACCCACCCCTCCACACCTCGCATCTCCCAGCGTCTCTCCCTCCTCTCATCAATGGCCTGCTCCTTCCCGCTTCGCCCCATCGCGCCCCTTTCCGCTGTGCGCATTAATGCACCGCCCCTCCCCAAACCGTTTTCCCACGTTCCACTCCTCCTCGCTCCGCTCCTCACCGCTCCACTCTATGCTCCGTTCCCTCCGCTCCCCCTCCGCTCCTCGCCGACCCATTCCCCCTGTCTTGTACCATACAGCAGTGTTCTTCCCAATTTCGCTCCCATCCCTCACCTCTATACTCTTGGCCATCACGTCTCTTCTATTTCCCATCCTGCCGTCCTCGGCGCAACCCGTTCCGCCCGACTTCCCTCGGCCCCGGAACTACCGCTGACAACTGCGCCCGTGCACTTGTATTCCCCAGTCCTACGCCATTAGCATGCTTTGACTTCCTTTCCACAGCTACCTCCTCGTTCCCACAGCAGATGCTGTCCGTTTTTCTCTCTGACGTGCACTCTTTTAGTGTGAAATCTGGCATCTCATGGAACAAGTCAAAAATGTGTTATTTTCTGGAAAACTACTTTCCAAACTACGCTAAAAACATGTTTGTAAGAAAATATTGAATACAAATTCAAATTAAATGTTGCAAAATATTATAAAATATTAGAAATATATGAAAATCTCGATTTAAAATGTTTTAACTATACCACCTATTTATCTTTATATCGAAAGACTATTTAGAAGAAAATAATTTTCATATTTTACTAGGTGTATATACTGTTCTGATTTTATGCACTACTATGTCGGTTAGAAATTACTGGTCTGAGAAGAGAGTTCTGTCTTAGCTCGCCGATTTTGCAACTTGAATTGGTTTGTCGTTCTCGTCTTGACGTCTGACAACCGTGCTCTATGGCAAGTGTTGTTAGCTTCTCGTCATACTCTCTACATCAAGGACTTTACACTTCACGTCTTCGGCACTGTCAATGCACACGTCCTGACATAATGTGATAGTTAAATTGCGACCAGTAAGTATTTATCCGTCCAGAGAAGTCGCTCGCTTTGGTGCTGCGAGTAAGTGTTTTTCTTTTGTTCCTATTCTTGCTCTGATGTTATCAGACATATTCCAGATACATTCCAAATTCCAGATAATCTCTTGGAAAATTAAGTGACCTAATAATCAAATTATATTTGGAAGACTTTAAATTTATTTTATAGGCTGTTTAATTTTTGTATTGAACATTTTCCTCTAGATTGATGAGATTCTTCTTGGTGTAGACCTGTATATGATCTTAGCCCAATGTTTAGAGTAACAAATTTATATGAAAATGAAAGGTGATTTTCAATTTCATCGAAGTTTATCGAAGAAAATTTTGTGTTAAGAGTTGATTTATTTTAATACAGTTAATTTTTTTAATTTACTCTTATATGTACAGTTCGTTTTTAATTAAACTAGGCATTGCTTTCTTTGCATTCTTGCTCTTCGAGGGAAAACCATTAAGTTTTGTCGTCGTAGAATTTTCAGAAAAGCTAAAACTTATCCTAACTAGTTGCAAATGAATTTCAAACGCAAAATATTAAAAAACTACTCTTTTTTCACAAAAAATTGAATATAACAATTTTTTGAAAGAGGTAATTTTGTAAAAAAGACTTTGCCTGAGCAAGAAACTCAATCTTCAATTTTGCACTTTGAAATTTGCTTTTTGTAATTTTCGAAAATCCCGAGTAATACACGAAAATCTGACTGTCACCCTTATATCTATCCACATCTTTCCATCCCTTATTACAGAGGTGAAGAAAATCTAAAGAAAAAAACGGAGTAGTTTAAAAAAAACGTTTTTTGTAAATTTCAAGAGCAAATTTCGCACAAACTACGACCTTTTACAAAAAATGTACATGATCTTTTTTAAAGACCTAACTTTGTACAACAGACTTTGTCTGAGTCAAAAACCTGTATAAATTTTGAAATTAATATTATTTTGCAATATTCGAAAAATAGGGGATATCACTAAGAATGAGACCAGCAGCATTCTCTTAAACATCCTTCACACTATGAAGCAACAAAATGTAAACAAAAACTTTGGACCGTTTTTTTTTTTTTTTTTTTTTTTTTTTTTTTTTTTTTT
>BOPP01000186.1:297713-307751 GCA_017312745.1 Gryllus bimaculatus
ACACACGGACGGACACACGGACGGACACACGGACGGACAGACGGACGATCAGACGGACGGATACACGGACGGACACACGGACGGACACTTGGACGGACAGACGGATGAACAGACGGACGGACAGACGGACGTTTTGTCGGTAAACGAATTTTCGGTATCAAAAATCAACAAAACATGGATTCTGCCTATACCAAGTGTTAGAGAATTCCCCCCCTCCTCAATTTAGCATTAGGATTTATCCATTTTTGCGTTACCCGATCCCGACTGTAATACTTTTTCTGACGAAAATTCATAGTTTTTTGCCGCTTGATTACATAACTATCTCATCTTACGGAGAATTCATAAGGCAAGAAAGTAAAATATCATGAAAGTAAAAGCTTCAATGGACAACTCATACAACGAAACTCTCCAACTGCTCTTGCCTGGATAATTATACCGCTAGAGTAGCGCGAATTTGAAACGTAAAAGTTATTACCCACGTACGTGAACAATGTAACATTGCGTCTCTGACATAAAAACGTAACTTGGTGATATGAGATTTTTCCGCTACAATTCATTGCCAAAAAGTGAACTTATAGCTCCTCTCTGCATCTGTAGAAGTTAGTGAAATTTATTATTAACCATCGTGGATTTTACTACTAACATAATAATTTCTGAAATTTTTGCTTGAACATTCTCGTTTATCTACTGTTATAGACAGTTCGTGGAAAAACAAATTGTACGTGGGATGACTAAGAAAATGTGTCTCGGACAGCAATGATAGCTTTCCCCGTTCTTTTGTTGTCAAAATATCAATGTGTTTATGAAGGATAAAAAATGTACTACAAATTAACCCTTTGGTACGGAAACGTTCCGGAGAGGACACTAGTCGAACCTTGTGTTGAGTAAATTGCTCGCTAGATTATACGTAAGCGAATCTCGCTCAAATATCCAAGAGCTTTTACGGCTGTGGTAGCCCGAAACGTAACAGTTATGACCCACTTTTCATGAACTAGAGACGGCGGGCAGATATTTTGAAGCTTTTGCTTCCCAGAAGATAAATTTTAAAAGTATATGTAATACCTACAAAATAGATATTGCTATGTTTGAACAAACATCTTTCCTCTCCAGCAAGTCAAAGTTCGTTACTTGTATTTCATTGAGTTTGGTGTCAAAGTAGGGTGTAAGGAGAAATAATCTGTTAATTTCCTTGATCACACCAATATTAACATTATGAACGTTTTCAAGTATTTAGTGTGATTAGTTTAACATACTCTTGCAAATCAATGTACATATCTATTATTTCTTTTTATTTTCTCCAGTTTTCTCAAGCTGATTTTGCCGCACTCTTATTTTTCTTTTCACAAACTGTAAACACATATTTAGTGAAGAAATTTTTTTGAAATGTATTAACAAAATGCACATTATGATGTTCCTTATCACCTCAAGTCGAGTGAAAAAGAATCTTTGTATTACCAGTAGCTTGCATCTGTCTTGCCGTTTTTGATTTTCGTCTACATCAGTATCAATACTCGAGTTCTTTGTTGGCTTCTTGATCACCTTAGCAAGAGGCAGATCCGGAAATAATTGAATAGTTGTTTTGATTTCATATAAAATGGATATCGGATTTGCAACGATCTCAATGCATAAAATACTCATTCTCACGTTCTTGAATTACTAGTAGAATTATCACGTGGAAAGTGCAATTCTTTTTCCATTGCTAAATGAGATATATTTTAATAGTACGAACTTTCGTTTTCTTCTCTCATCCGATTGACTTTGTGTCGACCTATTCCTTTACCCTTTACTACGTGTAAAGTACTGGCGTAATTTCCTTCAGCTTTCAGAGTCCGAATGAAAATACATTTTTGGTTTATTATGAACCACTAAACATTTTCACAACCTTAATAGTTCTTGAGTATTTTGATATCGCAATCAAGAACATAATATTTTATAAGAAATATTAATATATATAATATTCTATAATGAAAGCATTGCATCTTAATATTGCAAGATGTTTTTTAATTATTATTTCAAATATTTATGTTGTTATTGTTGATTTTGAACTATTTTTAATATTGTAGGTATCTGGCAACAGCGGGACACCACCCCAGCCGGGCTAAGCTCTACCCTCCCGGCCAGTCTCCCGGCTTATGTGGTAGTGTAGTGCACAGACGTGTAAGTAAATGGTGATGAGAGGTCAAAAAAGTGGCGTCTTTGTTAGGGTAATACTCTAGCTTCGTCTGTTATTGGTCGCAGAAACCATGGAAAACTACCGATCAGAATTCTCACCCAGAAGCGACTTAATTCGATCTAGCCGGAGTCGAAAGTCATTCCGCTGTCGGGACTCGAACGTAGGACCTCCCGGCCAGAGGCATTACAGTGACATGAGTTGATTATCTGAGCCACCTCTCCCGGTTGTGACACTACAAATCATCATACCTTCCCACTAATGTTCAAGAAGCAATTTCACAGTGGTATTGGCAACAGTTTTTCCATACTTTAATCAATCTACATACCTAGCTGCTGTACCGCGATGTTTAACTTATCTTCTTGTCCTATCGTACGATCCTTTTACGATCCTTTTTCCTTATGCCGATCTATGATCGCGTTTACCTCGCCCTTTTTTCTCTTCACTTCCCCAACCACCGTAATACGTCTGTCACGCTGTCTCTCGATGCGAGCCAGCTCACGTGGCTTCTTCAGGAATAATGGCTCGTATTTCAGTGAACGAGCGTTGCAACTCCGGCTTCACGAAGGTTATTAGTGCCAACCCGCGCCGCCCGCCGCGCCTTCTGCACAGCGCCGCGCGACCTGCTGCGCGGCCACTGAAATAGGTCCAGACTGCTCCACATATTTCGAAGCGCAATGCACTATGTCCTATTGTTTTGCAGTGTGAATGTTTATTACAAAGCGTAGTTAACTAGATTTTCAGCCCAGGGATGGTGAATACAGTTGAACTAGAATGCGGATGGGGTTTTGTGTGTATCTAGTGTGCATTGACAGGGTATTTCACAACGATTATGAGTTAAATAGATGTAGTACCTCATGAGCACATACTTTACTTGCTGTGATAATATACTTGAAATGATGAGGTACATTTAAACACGTACAGATACGGAAATAATATTCTATAAATTAATTCTAGCCATAAAAAGATTAAAAAAGAAGTTTCGTGTATTTCAGACTGGACAAGTATCGGATGACTATTGCTTAATTTTTTGTATTCTAGTTATTTTTCACGATTCTGATGAATTAATGAATTGATAGAGCTAATAAATATTTATTTGCATTTATTTAAACAAAATATTCAATTTCTGGCTTTACTGTTGGATACAAATCGACTTTCTCGCAGCAGTTTAATGATAAAACCCCTTATATTATTACGTCAAAAAATACTGATGTATTTCCGCGACATAGTAATGTATTTAACTATTGTACTAAAATTTAAAATACTGCAAATTTTTTTAAACAGTGTTCTGAATGTTCAGTTTTCTGGTGAATAGTCTTATCATATAGGCATATCAGAAATGAAAACAGTGGATCACCAAAACCATTACTTCTTAAAAATTGAGACCAATAAAAACAAACATCGGTTGGCTTCTGAGTACCCTCCCCCATACCAGGGTTATTACTTTTATTGTACAGAGCGTGGTGCCTGGCACATAGTATTTTGATCACAAAATATACATAATATTTTTATTTTTCAGAAGATTTCAATTATTTTTTACAGAATATCGTTTAAAATATTTTTGCCAATTTTCAAGAATTCATCTTCACCTTTTGTTTACAAAAAGCCACTTAAAGTTTGGAAGTAAAATTTACGATTAATAATGGAACAAGAAATTTGCCTGTGTACCGTTCTGTTAATATTTGGAAGCACATCTATAAGCGATGCTGTTTTAATCCTTTTGTAATAGTGCAATATCTCGGACGTGAATGCTTTGAGGATAGCTTTCTCCTCACTGACTACTCTATCACAAAGAGAGAATCCGATTCCAAAGGTGATTATAAAAAATGTGATGAAGTACTGTCAAGAGTATATATTTTCCACCGAGATTGGGCTACGTGAAAAACTCATTTTGTTGCAGAACTGCGAACAGAATACATATCTCACAAGTAAAACTAATAGGTTATTGTATGAAATATGATAGTAATATGTACTTACGTGTTCAAACACGAACGTAAATACGCCACTCAAGCTAACGCATGCTGTTTCCTGTTTATATTCATCCCTTTGTTCCACAAACAACGATCTCTATTGGGACAACTCTATGAAGCAGGCATTGTGCGGAGAAGGTGTGTCGAACTAGAAAGTAAGCTTTTGCTGGTGTAGGAACGAGGATTATAGGTAGAACTGTTTTGTTACCGAAGACGAACGTTGTTACGGATCGGAGAAGGTTTCCTCAGAAATAACTTACTTCGATTCGTATACAAATATTTTATAATACTGAAAACAGTTACAAGTTACAAGCGGAGAAATTAACCCGGGCCACCTCGTGACGAGCAAACGCACGGGGCAGATCAGACAGTTGACTATCTTTGACCTGTTTAAGACAGACTGGGCGCAGAGCTTAAATAACCAGTGCGTTACGGTGACTACTCTGCGCGTGTGCAGTCTGGAGATCGTCTTACAGTCAAAAGCTAGGCTTGTAGGTCGGGTTAGTTAGTCATGGTCCCTCGCGGGTGCTCCGTCACGTCCTACAGTTCCTCTGTCTATAGCACTACTTCTGTTAGGGTGCCCTATCGTCAGGGTGCTTCAAGGGGTCAGCGGTCATGGAAGGGGGTGGCTTGACCATTGTGGTCTACGTGACATCTGCCTCGTGTAACAACGTCAGAGGGGAGCGAATTTCAGAGATCGAAAAGAGAGGGTTTAGTTTGAAGTGAGTAGGCTTCTCTAGCTACACTTATTGCCTTAGTAATTGTAGTTATTCTTTTGAGAAGGCGGTAAAATAGGCTATTATGTGCGTTAGCTTTAGCGCCAATAGGTGCGTTAGCTGTTTGTTCAGGTTCGATTTAGCTCGAGTGAATAAACCACTAACGAGCACATAATAATGTATTACTCACGAGTAAGACACGTTATCTCATCCGATAAATGTTTTAAGATTTGGCATATTCTTTAACATCGTGTCTATATGATCAATGGCATTGACTTCGGCAGTATAAGATACAAATATTGACTTTGGTAATAGCTGCCACATGGTACACTAAATTTTTGCTGAGCTTTTAAGAAGAAAGTGGACAAACACAATGATAGAAGAAATTCCTCGAAATTTAAGACACAAAAGGGACTTGTTTAAATATATCTGAGCAGTGAAGTGCGTTCTAAAGAGTGTTTATTACGAGAGATATCAGCCCCGGCGACGGGCCCTCTCGGGCCACTTAGTGCGACCATAGTTAAATGTTCAATCCAAGAATGGCAGAAAAGGCAAATGCATCTCTGCTATCAGATGTGGTGTCGTCAGCTCTATACGCACTTAACGACAATCATTATACGGAACAGAATCTAATTAATCACCTTCAGCAGCAACAGCATCAGCTATATGCTGCGAATTCAACCTTCACGCAGCTGTCTACACCACCCGTGGGATATTCTCAACAGCATCTCCAGATAAGTACAGCGCACTCTCCTTCTCTTAAGCGCTCCAGATTGCAGGATGCAGGGTATAACCAAGCTTCGTATGTACAGTGATCTAGCATGCCTTGTAGTGCAAATGTGTCTCTATATAACATGCTAACCGGCAATAGATTTTCCACTCTTGACCCTGACCCCGACCCCGTCCTAGAGCAAGGTGCCTCAAACATCGATTCTCCTTCCTCACAACCGATTAAGATACCTCCATACATTATTCATGGTCCACCTGTTCATTCGGGACTCTTGCAAAAAATTAACAAATTGCTTAAGCATGCAAATTTTGTTACTAAAATCAGAGGGCCTTTTACTGAAATCAGAACAAGTTCAGTCGAAAACTTTACTTTACTTCGTAAGCACTTGTCAACGAAAGAGCTGTGCTATCATACCTACAGGGACCCAACAAAGACTACCATTTTTGTGGTGCAACGAAATGTCCCAACATCCTATAGTGAGGAAGAAATACACCAATAACTAGTAAACAAAAATTTACCAATAATAAAGGTTATCAGACTGACTGATTCTAATAGTAAATCTTGGCTTTTATGTGCAGTTACTCTTACGAAATCATCAGAAAGCAGGGCAATATATGAACTAAAAGAACTGTTCAATGCTATAATGATGGTTGAAGAGCGTCGACCCAGACCTGGGCCAGTGCAGTGTCGAGGTTGTCAGATATTCGGACACACAAAAAAGAACTGTGGTAATCCGCCTTGTTGCGGCAAATGTGCAGGACCGCATGCCACGGCCGAATGTTCTGGTACTGATCCTAAATGTTCATTCTGCGGAAAGGCTCATCGGTCCTCTAGTCGCGACTGTGAGATTTATCAAAAAATTCTCCATAGAAAATCACTCCCACCCCGCTACCGCATACGACAACAAATCGCACAATCAGCAATATCCTATCATCAACGTTTAATTACCCCTCCAAGGGCTCTCCCTGTAACCCACCCTCATCCTTCCCCTTCCATTCCTATCACAATGATTCAAGAACGATATCCCACCCGTCGCAGAATTCCACAGCCATCATTACCAAACCAAGTGCCGCTATAATCAGATGTTTTCAAGCAGCCCATACACTCGCCCATTAGGCATCCCTTCCAATTGGAACAATTTATCTCCCAACGGGTTATCTCCAAACTCCTATGTCAAATTATTCCTTCTCTTAAAAACTCCATCCTTCAATCAATAACATTATATTATACATAAAACATTCCTATAAGTAGTGCCGCTCATTCCTCACTCCGTCTTATTTCATTTCTTATTGCAAACGGTATTAAACCTAATATTCAGACGCTGGCCCACTTGTTGCTTAATAATAAAATAAAAGTAGCTTGGATTCAGGAAACCCATCTTTGCCTTTCGATGAAAATTTTTATTCCAGGATAAATTTTTTATTCCTACGACCGAACGAGAAAGCAGTGAAGCGGTGGGGTGGCCATATTTATAAAAAAATTCCGTAACATATCATCAGCTACCTTTAAATATAAATAATTCTTTCGAAAATATTAGTGTGGCTATTCAGCAGAAATGGCAATCTTCCCTAATAATCACTTCAATTGACAATCCCCCTAATATTCCAAACAGATCAGGTGATATTAATACATTATTTTCCTCCCGTCAACCAACATTAGTGATCGGTGATTGGAATGCTAAGCACGTTGCTTGGGGAAGTAGACTAAACTCACTTGCTGGTAATCTGTTACAAGCTGACATACAAAGATTAAATATGCATGATGCTCCTATTACACCCAGCTACTATCCCTACCGCGCGTTAGCGCAAGTGACTACATCTATATTTTGTTTTTAATAACTTTAGTTGCAAAATTCAGTCCGAGACCCATATCGCCTGCAATCATCAATCGCCCCGTAGTTTTCCTCTCGCACAATCACAGTCAATTCCCCGCTCAGTCCTTAACTTACATACTTCAACTGCCATACTATCAGATGCTAGGAAATCGCGCGTCATTGACTCATTTATTCCATACTATACGATTTATAGATGCCCTCGACTAACGGCCCCATCATCAACGCACTTCGCTCCAGCTATAACAACCTGCCAGTGAGAAAACATCGAGTATAAACTATTCGCTATCAGTGGTTGAGACAGGTTGGTCTTCTCATTCTAAAATTATTTTAAACTCTTAACAAAATTGTGACAACTTTTGTCGTCCATTCCACGCGCCAAAAATCCATCTTCAACACAATGGCAACCCATTGAATCATACACTGTGGAATATAACCGTACTTCTTTTGCACAAACGTACAACCTACCCGCCTTGTGCTCCACCGAGCCCCTCTCTCCTTCCGATAATGCATACGTTGGGTAATTTTGCATCAAACCTTCACTTCTTACCCTTCTCAAAATGTCACCGATAATCGTATTTGAAGAGAAATTCCGACCAATAATAACGGGCCTGAATGCCCTAATTATTCACCATAAGAATCATTCAAAGTATATTTCACAAAGCCTGAATTACCAAATGGCCATGATCTAAATCATGTTTTTATTTAAAAACGCATTTCCATCAAGAATCGATACCATTTTAACAGCATATTAATGCCGACTTTGATATAACGTACTTCCTGATAAGTGAAACGCACCCACATATTCCAATTCTAAGAAAGAAGTTCTACAAATCATGAATAGCTATCGCCCGACTTTGTTTGCTAACCCACAATGGGAAAGCTATTTGAAAAATGTATACCCTCTTGGCTTAATTCATATCTCAGAGCAGTCAATGTAATACCACTTCATCAGTGGGATTCCAATCCCTTTTGTCCACGTATCATCAAATCTTACACCTAACTGAAGATATCATCGAAGTATTTCATGACCACAAGCATTCCGCAGCAGTTTTTCTAGATGAAGCTGAAGCTTTTAAAACCGTCTGGCACCCAGCGTTAATATTCAAACAACGCAGTGTAGGTACTCCACTAAATCTTTCACGCATCATTGAAAGTTTTCTTTCCAACCGAACATTTTCTCCGAACCGTCTCCCCGGGGCTCTCTCCACACCTTTCACCATCAAAGCAGGACTACCTCAAGGAACCGCCCTCTCCCCCGCTTTATTGAACGTCCACACTTCGGATATACCAATCATCCAAAATACTGCAATAGCTCTATTTGCTGACGATACAGTACTTTACTTCTCAAATAGCAATCTTCAATCCTCCGTGAAAGATATGCATCATTACCTCCCATTATTTTCCAACTGGGCCAAAGAATGGTTCATTGAAGTAAATCCTAATATTTACCCTTCGTAGACCAGATGTTCCTCCAAATCTCACATACCAATCCCAAAACGTCACCTGGCTCCCTCCCAACAAAACTGTCAAACATTTAGGTCATCTGTTCGATAGAAGGCTTTCATGGCAATAAATATAAATCACCGAATAGCGCTAGCGACAAGTAGAGTCTATCAATTATATTCGAATCTCAAAATATCATCCCCCCTACAACATGTTGCTATTCACCTCTATAAAGCAATGATACGAGCCATGCTTTCCTATACTTCCCCAGTCTGGGCTGCCGCAGCCAAAACAAACATCAACAAAATCTCAAAATTCTATTCCAAAAT
Source organism: Gryllus bimaculatus (assembly GCA_017312745.1). Lineage (NCBI taxonomy): Eukaryota > Metazoa > Arthropoda > Insecta > Orthoptera > Gryllidae > Gryllus > Gryllus bimaculatus. The sequence continues at coordinate 306,906 of BOPP01000186.1, forward strand.
ATTAAAGAACCCTTGACTTATTCACTTTCACATAGGTAAGCAAACTTTTCATCGCAAAAGATTAAAAATAAAGTTACAAAGATAATTTTTCGATCCCCCATAGATACAAACCGATGAGTCTTTTCCCATTATACTGTATAAAACCAGTGCATTGTCTTATATCTAAAACTAAATTACAGTTTATTCTGTTTGTTCTGTTCTGAAATGATTCTTGTGTATAAATATTATTAATGTATATATCGTATACGGCTGCAGAGGGCCAATGGGCCACCTAGAATAAATAGAAAAAAAACAATAAGCCTGTACTGGAAGAGGTAGAAATAGAAGAATGAGAATACATTAGGAAAAACGAAAATAGTTGAATATTAATTTTTATATTTCTTCATTTATGAATAAAGTACTACTTTGAATCCATTGTATTGTTTACCAAATTGTTGCCAGAAGAACTTTACTACATCAGATATAGCGATAATTCAATTTAGCATACCACGACGAGTATGTAAGCAACACTTAAAGACGATCGGATAAGGTAAAGGTTGGGAAGTTAAAATTTGGTTAATTATTATTTGGGAAAATGGTAATAATTTCAAATAATATCTCGAATGAGATTACTAAAAAATATTGAAAAACACTGTGCAAAAAAATGTGTTAAAACTATTCTATAACTATAATCAAATTTTACGTAATGCAATGGACATTATGATCAGAGTTTCAACAAGAATATGCTACTATTGGAGAATCTATGGATGAAGAAGTGTAGTTTCCCTAATAATTCGTTCTTACTATTTGATTGTATTTCCATTTAACCTTTTAGCTACGGAGTTTTTTTCCTTCTGCACTCCTAGC
>BOPP01000186.1:319076-391040 GCA_017312745.1 Gryllus bimaculatus
GCCTATATCATTGTGAGTGCAAGCGGGGCCTAGCAAGCAGCAACTCAAGTATTACAGCTAGAGACAGCTTTTTCCAGTTTTGTTCCACAAACAAAAACGAATCTTTGTGACATTGTGCTACTGTTTTCCAATGTGATGCTACGAAGGTGTTCTCTTGTTTCTTTTCCTTGCCAGTGACATTCACTGTCACCCACTGTAAACCCTGCATGGTTTCAAAGCCGTAGAGTGACCTTCGGTATGGAAAGTGAAAGAGGAAAAATAAAAGCTGTATCATCTACTTTTTTTTCAGAATTCCACGAGAACTTTGATCATCTAAGTACACTCTCTAGCTTGAAGATATTTACCTTTACTCACAAGCAGAAGTCGAAGTAGTCACATTTGATTCCTCTTCTTGCATTCTTTATTCGCAAACATCAATTTCATCACTAGAAGGCTCTTCGTCAGCATGTCAGTCAGACCGTTCATGGTAGGGGATAGTTATTTTCACTTTTAGGCACTTGCATGATTTTATTGTGAATAAATTACTATACCTCTCAAAACAACAAGTTCTGAGGATGTGTGAACGAAATATATTCCGCAGTAGGGGTGTCATGAAAAAAGAAGAAAAAATCATTGAACATTGTTGAGATACTACCAACGCATCCGCCTACATGGAGGGGTTAGATCAGAGTCCGTGATCTCTCTTTAGACAATACAACGAAATTGTAGGGCATTTCTATCGGCCGGCTACTGCCATCTGTAGTTTTTCGTGGTTTCTCCGATCAACACCAGGCGAGCACCGGAGCAGTACCCTAACGAATGGACCACGGACCGCGCGCGGATTCCCTCCTCTTCCTTGTCCTATCATCATCTCTTACTAACACACACACACACACACACACTCATATTCACTACACTATCACGCTTGTAAGGAGTCCATTCGGAAGCTTAGAACTTCTGCTGTATGGATGGAACCTGGGAAAGAAGGGCGACACAGAAGGTCTGAGGAAAGTTTCCGCAAGCCGACGAAGGTCGGCGCCGAATCTTGCCAGCTAACGGAGGGAAATTAATGCCATCTTCCTCGATGAAAATCTGCACTACACTTTCGTGAATAATAACGTTTTCAGTTAAAGCACCCGGAATCACCATTCGTTCGCTCATATTTCATGGACGAGTACAATGAAGCAGATAAATGAAACAGTTGTTCTTCGTTTCTTAAAAAAAACTTAGTTAAGAGCGGAACAGAGAGCTGGGGATCATGTCACACGACCGTTCCCTTTCACAGAAGCAACTTCTTCCTTAGACCTGAATTAGTATGCTACCTCTGGAGACATTTGGAGCTTTTTACAAACACCATGAATAGCCATGGTAGGCATGAATAAATTTGATAGTAGTCGGTGCTACACTTACACGTAATTTCATCAATATATCACACGTAGTCTTCCTCTCCTCAAGGACGTAACTGCAGATGTGACCTGCGGTGCACCATCTTTGTCAACTCCATTCCGACCGAAAGTCGCTACTCTTTGTCTTTGTCAAAGTATTACATGTATGGCCCCATTGTCACGGTCTACATCATTACTCTCCAACATTTTACTACTCACCGTCGGTGTTCCTGCGACAACCATCGCTAACGCTGCAATATTTTCACATCGAGATCTCATCACAGCATTTACTAACGATTTCACTGCAACGATGTACCGTTAGCACTAGCATATATAACACTTCCCATTTCCTTCAATTCTTAACAAATCCAATGCAATTTACAAGCTGCGTTTGCATTGCAATCCCACCAATTCCGACTGCCCTCATTCTCTCCGCCGCCCCGCTGCAACCCGCAGCGCCTCCGGCGTCTGACGAAGACGAACGGATGCCGGGTGCAGGCGCACGTGACGCGGAAACTCGCGCCGTCGTCTCTTCCTAACCGTCGCGTCTGCCCTTGATGACGGGTGGAGTGGGCGGCGGGACAGACCGGGCTGGGGGCTGGGAGAGGCGGAGTGGGACGTGGAGGGACTTGACAACGCTTGGCTTGTGAGGTGATGGCTTGGGGAGGTGGGGGAGGAGTGGGGAGGCGCGAGGACGGGTCCCAGCGGAGTGATTGTTTCCGGGCACGCCAACTGCTATAGTAATTAGTCCCGTTTGTGTAGTGCATGTTTTATACTGGGATTGGTGGTGTTCCTCGCCCACTGGGTCCGGAGCCCAACTCAATATCCGTCGATTTACGGATAATTTCTTCATTAGATAACTCCACCAGGGCGGCGGTGCATGGTCCCAACGGCACTTCAACAGGACAAGCTCCACGTTCCCCACTGGTATATCCCGACGCGTGTGGTAGTGTGGTGATTGCAATTGTGTAAGTGTGTAAGGAGAGAGAATAGGACAAGGTAGAGGAATGAAAGAACGTACATGTTCCGTGACATATTTGTTAGGAAAATGCTCCAGCATTCAGCTAGTATTGATCGGAGAACCGACAGAAAGCTATCAATCATGTCAGCCGCTAGAATTATTCTCTGCTGGCTCTGAGCAAACTGTGCCGCGGCTGTGCTGATTATTTCGTGTTTTCGAACCATCAACTGCTAGGGTCATTAGTCCCGTATGTTTTACCGCTGTTGTAGCGGTAATCCTTCCCCCACTGGGTGGAGAGATCTGAGTTTTCCCCGTCAGTCTCTCTCCACAGAAGGCAACCGCTTGCCTCCCAGCGTGTGATGGGGCGTATGTGAGTGTCTGCAATTATGGGGTGAGGAAAGAACAAAGAAGAGGAAGGAAAGATCGCGCGCTGTCCGTGGCCAGTTTGTTGCAGTACTGCTGTGAAATTCGCGTGGCGTTGAGCTGAAAGAACAGAAAACTACCGATCAGATCAGCTGGTCGCTCGAATTGTTCTCCAGACAGCGGCTGAATTCGACCTAGCTATCTAACCAGTGTCACAATCCTGCCAGCTCCAAGCAATGCAGTCGGGCTGAGGGAGGTGGAGTGGGTCCTCCGGTTGCTTCTGGACACGCGAGTCGCGCGAAGTGCCTGCTTGCTTCGTCGTAATTGCATTCGCACAGTGCACTGGGGCTCACAATTAATGTCACGAGCTCCTCCGACCCCTCTACTGCTCCAGGTTTATTTTGTGCAAGCGGAAAAGGGATATCACGGTGAGAATATACCGAAACTGTCAAAGGCTAAAGTAAAGACTTAAAATGTAGGGTATGATGTCGAAACCTATTTGAATTTTTCCTGTTGATGATTGGAGCTTCTTCGTAAGCGATTGAGCTGCCAGAGGAAACTAGTTCGCTAAAATTATGAATAAAATATAAAATTTTCAACGTAATTTTGGTGATCGAAACTTACGTTTGTATAGCTCTACGCTGTTATCAGATGTCATAAACCTGAGAAATTCCTCTGAGGGTATCTCGAAACATTGGCAAAGAAATATAAACCCGTTGATGTAACATGTTTCTAGGAAATGAAAGAAACAATAAAACATGTTAATATTTCTATTTCAATTAAAGACTTCAATAAATCATGTCTATGGAAACTATACATAAGAGCAAATGTAAATTTACTACGAGCTTTACGCAAATAAAGATCAGTTGTTTCATACCCTGTAGCGAGTGACCGTATTTTAAAATCCGTCAGAGGAACAATTGATTAAAACTGTGTGGTTCATGTGTGTTTTTTCTCACAAATTACACTTACTTTCTGTTCATGAAAACTTCAACTATTAATATATGATGAAAGAGAAAAGGTCTTTTATTGACATGTAAATGTGAAATATAATAGTTACTTAGAAAATGGAATGAGGAAAAAATGTTCATAACTTTGGTGCTTAAGAGTACAATAATAAACGTTGCAAAATCTTTGTGTTGTGGAGTGTTATTTCTCAGAGCACATATCTAGAAACAAAAAGAATAAAGTTTATTAAACTTTCTGTAATTTTCACACGCATTCTTCACGCACCCAAATGCATGTAATTATATATAGCACCATAATTATATTAATGACACGAGAATCATTAACAATGTATCGATTAAAAATATCAAAATATTTGTTTGAAAATCGCAGTCTTGACAGAACCTGATTGGTAATGAAACTTTTTTTTGAGTGACCTGCACTGTAAACTGTTTCGAAACGTTTTTAATTTTTATTGATATAAACATTAACACACTGGGAAAGCTCCCTTGTAAAAAATTCCTTATTTTTATTTCAAAATATTTCAAACTGTAAACAGTTTAATGCTTGTATTAATTATTGTAATGAATAATAATAATAATAATAATAAATGTTTTGTCTGTTGTGTCAAAATATTAAACAAATCAGCCATTTTGAATAAAAATATTTACTGCATTTATTGAATTCATCAGTTTCTTTATTAAACATTTATAAACTTTTTACAAATCGTATTTTTGTACATTAATTTCTGTTGGCATATCATTTGATCGAAATATTAATTCCTTTCATTTAAAAAGGTCTTTTAATAAATAATTGTTAAATTTCTTTTTGACGTTTTCCACGGCGCTTACTATTCCTGGCAAAGTTGTAGACTGCCTTGCCCCCGAAGAAGTTTCTCTACGAAGAATCTTGAAGTCCAGCGGGAGTCTTCTGTTCTTGTATTTTGAAGCCAGAATTGAAAATTGTCGCCCTCTAAACTGAATATCAATTATCCGTGATGAGAATGCAATTACTAAATAAACAAAACTAATTTCGTAAACCCTATAAAATTACGTAGATTAAATTCCGCGGTGGAAGCAGATATCTTGTGGTAATCCATAATATGGCAAAGGAAATAATCTCCACAAAAGTTTTAATAATGCTTTTTAATAATTTTTTTAAAATAATTAAATTATTAAAACTATTGTGGAGCTTATTTCCTTTACCATATTACGTTGATTATTTATAATTGATTAATCCCTCGATTGACTCTGATGAACATTTCTTTTTCAACACTCGCATCGGTTAAACGCCATGTTTAATAAAAAGATATACAACTACTTACAATATTTCTATTACCCACCCCCAAAAAGAACCATGATATTTACCCTGCAACATAAACTATTTGAACTCCTGATAATTTTATCTCTTGTATCTGAATATTTTCTACGAACCTCATCCTCCGAGATTAAAATATCGTGAGCAAGGTTTCACTGCCGTATATGAATTCCGTCTGGCAAAAACATGATTCTACATAAAATTTCACCTCCCTTTTCACTTGTTTTTTTAATTTCTATTACTAATTTTATAATTGGCTTCAACTCGTCTGTAGATATCCGAAGTTATTCTGCCCTGACGCCTATATATGTATGATGACACATGACACCATTTGTTGTCCATTCCTTCTTCAAATTTTTCATATGACGCGATTTAATAAAAATTTGTATTTTACACTCAGCCACATCCCAAATCATGAAAGGATTCATTTTCTATTACGAGCATCTACCGCCCAATATTTACTCTCTATTCCAGCCTCGAACATTTCTGAGACCTGAAATTCATGTTGGAATATCGGAGTTTTATTTTCCTCGCGTTCAATTTGTAAAACCGTCGCGTTCAATTTGTCCCCCTTGGAAATACGTTATGCCACTCGAATATTGTCATTTCTGGGATCCAGTGTCCTATAACACATTTTCCAATATATTTGCATCAATGTTTCCTTTAGGAGGTTTGAGTCTATCTCAGAATATAATCATTTTTATTTCATTTATTTTCAACAAAAACTATTTGTGAATAACGTAACCTGGGCTCGTTTTGATGAGTTCCGAAGTCTCTGCACCACTCTTTTACTAGAAATCCTTGAATGATGAATAAAATACCAACAAAGTGAGGTAGATAAGATTTCTTATCTATCTCACTTTGTTGGTATTTTATTCATTTCTTTCTTCTTCATTTCATTCTTGTTTTTGTTGGAAAACAAGAAACTTTCTCTCCGGTTTGAGTAAAAGGATCCTTTTTATACATAAAAAGTTCTGTCGTATTTTCCTTTTTTCAACATTCATTAAGTCAATAAAACATCGCCATATCACTTAAAAGTTTAATTGTTAAAACCAAATATTCTTTACAACGTTTCATGCCGTCAATTTCGCCCATCGTCAGATATCTGGAATTTTTTAAAAACATTTTGAACTTTAGAGTTGTTAAAATTATAATTTTAAAGTTGGAACCAAAAAAACATGTATTTCTCTAAAATGTGCGGATACAAATAGAAGCTTACCTCTATTATTGCCAACAACCGAGGATACGTGGCTAGGCTTTTTTCGCTCACCGAGTGTCACCTTCAGCTCTCAGACTTGCAATGCGGCGCGTCCGCCTGAGCGCGGTGGTCCGCTCCGATGGAGGTCGACGTCACCTGTCTGTCGTGGAGGGGGAACGTGGTTAGGGGAGCTCTTTTATAGTGTCTCATTGAATTGTATTTTAATGCAAATTTCATTAACATTGGTAATGTTTGTGTTATCTATCAATGTATTCATTGTATTTTTCATCTTTATATTTTCAGAATCCTACGCGCAATGCCTACCATTTTAATATTGTCAAATCTATCCTATGGGAGGGTCGTGCTATTTCATCAGTTGTAAGAAAACTTGGTAAATTTTATATAAGAGAATCCATTCAACCATCGTAATACCGCATGCACGCAAAATATAGAAAATTGTTTCCAGACCCAAATGCTTGACACATGTTTCGCTATTTATGTCGACTCGCTGAATTTGAATCTGTACTAAGATTTGCGCCCCCTCCAGTTGTTTTAAATTGCGAGAAACTACAGTGAAAGTGTAAATAGCAAATCTCACGGTGGTTTTTCGTTTTTTAGAAAAAAACATTGGAGGATGATGGCGCATGTGGAATCAGCGGACTGATATGTTTAAAGAAACATGTGCAGAGCCTTTGGATATGACAACCACCCCCGAAAACTAAAAATACAATGTCAGCGTAGTTTTTGGCGACTTAAAATACTGGAGGAAGTGCCACAATTCTGGCTTCACAGATTAAATACGTCAGTATACGAAGTGAAATATGTGTCAAGACCTTGCGTCTGACAACTCTTTTTTTGTGAGACTGAGTAATTATTAAGAAATAAAATAATCTATGATTTCTCCTACTACCAACCCAATCATGTGAAATAAATAAAATAATACCTCTATTTAAAAGAAAAGCGTTTCATAAATTATTTTGTACCATATAATTAACCATCACATCGCTAAGGATCCAGAGATCACATCTATGCATTTGGAGTATAGGTATCTCGGCGCTAACCTGTGAACTAACGGAGAAGGGATTTTTATACTATAGCGGATTATCAATAAATACGGTCCCGGATTAGCGAGATTAGGGAGAGAGAGAAAGAGAGAAAGAAAGAGAGAGTGCTTAGTTTAGTGTAGTTTTACTATTTAAAAGCTACTGTCCATCATTAGTTGCTACTTTTAATATGCTCTTCTATGATCAATGTGCAATACTTTCTTTCATCGGATGTACACCCATTTTCTATGACCCTTGCATATTACCATCTGGTCGGGGTTGGACGAATGGTATGGACGCAATGAAGAAACAGGCATTTTTTAAAACATTTAGGATTTTGTATTGGTTGCAATATAAATTCTGGTAAATTAAACTTTCATGTTTAACATTAGTCAAGTAAATAATGATCTAGGTCATATCAGAGATAAGTGTCCTGCTTTATCACATTCACCTAATGTTTGACCTATAAGTATTATTTTGCCAGTTCAACGTATGAAATACAGCAGAGTGGCCATATACAGTATAAACCTTTCTATACATAATTTTCGTAACGTACTTTTATCAAACTTATTCTAACTCTCTTACAATTTCAATCAGAATGGAATGCCCATTTTTGTTTACTTTCCTTTGTGAATATAAAACAAAATTGATTGATTAGTGATTCCGAGTGCGTCAACTGACCCGTAAGTGTGGGGCATGTTCTTTCTTCGAGAGAAAGCGGTGAAATTCCCCCGCTGAATTGTGAGATCTGCTTACTTGTTTTTCGCCAACCAATTATCTCAGATCAGCGGGGACGAGCTCTAAGCATCCAACGTGCTCTCGGCATGGCTGGTAGTGTAGTGCATGAACGTGTGTATGTAAGGATGGGACAAGGAAGAGGACTGAAAGATCGTGCGGGGTCCATGGTGCGTTTGTTAGGATACTACTCCGGCATTCACCTGGTGTTTATCGAAGAAACTGCAGAAAACTACCGATCAGAGTTGCCGGTCGCTGGAATTCTTCTCCACACAGCGGCCGAGTTCGATCTAGTAGCTGACCAGCTAGTGTCGAAAATCCTGCCATAATCGGGACTCTTAACCTAGGACCTTCATGTTAGAGACACTGCAGTGACATCAGTTGATTCTCCGAACCACCTCTTCCTGTGTAATACAAAATAAACTAGCGTCTAGCATACTCACGTTTCTCGTGTGATACACTGATTTCATGAGAAAGTACTAACAAATTATATTGAGTAGTGCCCCCACTACACTATTATAAACAACAAAATGACATTACATAATCAATATTCATTGCTAGGAAACCAAATACACATAACAGTACTGCTAAAATTATCACAAAACTAATCCGCATTGAAACTATTGTCTCAAAATACTCGAAGCAGTGCCACTTTTTCTTACATTCGCTGCAGCTTCATTCGTAAGTGGTAAAAAGTATGATCACTGTTGAGTAATCCCCCTTTCTCTTCTACTCGCTATGAAACTGGTCTATTATATTTTACCAATTTGTTTTTTACAGGGTAGCCTTAGTAACGCTTGCCTCAAAAAGCACAGAGACGTCTCCACGCAACAGCTGACTTCACACGTGCACTGAGTGGCTTGCACCAACTCTGTTCATGATGGCGCCGTCTGCATGCCATATATTGCGACGGCTTCTCTTCATTCTTCTGATATTTTTGGTTACCTTAACGGCGCATGTAGAGGGTTCATTTGAAATTCTCCCTTTGGAAAATGAGAAGTGAGTTCATGTTAAAATTTACGAGACATTACTTCGTAATATTTCTTATGCTTTTCGAGAAAAGTTTTGAAAATAATCATAATAAAAAGTGGATAAATGAATAAAAATAAAATTTAGTAATATTGTTTGTCATAAAATTTATATTTTAAATTTATATAGCTCACTCCTTGAATGGCAGATTTCTACAAAAATGGCAATATTTATAATTGTAATCAACAAGTATGTTTTTCACTCCAACGGAAAAACCGTCTTTCTCTAGTACTATTCAAAGTGACGTATGTTCTACTTAAAAATAAATAGTAATATTAGCGGGCTTACGTATAAAAATATTCATGTCAGATGTACTCGCATCAGACACATTTTCCATGCCGTGTCTCTGACGATAGCGAAACCATCTTCCAAGCAGTCCTCCTTACTTCCAGCTTGCAGTCCTCTAAGAAATCCTCTCCAGTGATCGCCGAGACGGCGACTAGGGCGCCCGGGGCCCCCCTTCCGCCCCCGCGCTTCCCGCTCACCTACGACGGCCTATTGCGGCGGCGCCGGCGCGCCGCGCCCTCCCCGGAGGCCCCGCGGGTAGGGATGGCAACGAACGTCCATGTTGCAACAGACATGTTTGCTTTTCATGTCTTCTTCCGATATAATAATTCAAAAAATCGACAATGTACGTTATGGTATGGTAATGTGTGTTATGGTAGAAAGATATGGGTGGGCCATTCCAGCACGCCGATTTTTGCTCGTTCTGTGCAGCACCAGGTTGCGTGACGAACCACGTAACCTCCACACGGGTATTTCGTTCGAAAAGCCACATTAATCGCACGTCCCCCATTGAAAAACAGTTTGAAAGTGCATAAAGAGACCATTTTTAACAAAAAGTAACACTATGACGTAATTGAAACAAAAGTTACAATATTAAAATAAGTACTTCGTATATGTGTTTCAATGACTTGCAACAAGGTGATGATTTTGGTAACTGTCTGCACATAAAATTCCCTCTAATACTGTGAAGCAAACTGGCGCCTGTATCCCGTTGGCCGAAATCGGATACGATGCGCGAGAGCCCCCCCCCTCAAAACGTCGGCACCCCAGCCAACGACGCAGCGTCTCCCGGATAGCCGAGAATTCTTGGATTCGAGCCGCGGAAGCTTACGTGTACATAAAACAATCAGTTGCCATTCCTCATTTCTGGCCTTCTGCAATGTATGGCGTCTCTCAGACGTTTCAGAACTTCAGTATAGTAATTTTGGTTCTCTGTGGACCTTTCTGGTAGATACTCATGCTGTTACCCTTAGAATAAAAACAAAAAACTGCCAGAATCACTTTGACCTTGGACCCAGCACGGCGAGGTTTTTTGGGTCTGGGGTACGTTTCACCTGTTCTAGGATGATTGGATCTTCGTTGCAATGTCATAACCATAACCAGTGATTCATCGTCGGGTATGATCTTTGACAAAAAGTTTTTACTTTCTTCTGAACAATCAAGCAGTTCCTGACAAAACTGGACACGATGCCCTTTTTGATCCTTCATCAGGCGTGTCACAAATTCCGCAGCAATGCAGTGCATACTGAATTTATCAGTCAAAATCTCATGACATGATCCAACTGATATTCCACACTTTTCATGAAGCTTCCTAAAAGTCAGACGCAAATTTGTTTGTAACAGGGTATTGATTTTGTCGACGTGTGGGTCGTCCGTTGAGGTGGAAGGACGTCCAAAATGCTCATCTTCAGTGGACTCGGACTCAGTGTCATCGATCGTATTTAAAATGCTCATGCGACTTTAAACACGTTGCTCACTTCATAGTAACATCACCGTGAGCCATGTTAATTATAGCAAAAGATTCCTTTCCAGATTTTCCCAGTTTGACTCAGAATTTCACAGCAAGTCGTTGCTTTTTCAGGTAATTCATTTTGAAATCCGCCAAACGAAAAACTGACAATCACGTAGCTAATAAACAAATGAAGATATTAACAATCAAGGAATGGAGTCATAATCAGAAAATCTGTGCAAACCGAGTGACATCGACTGGATTCCTCTGGAATGAAGTAGAGCCACATTTCCATATTTCAACAAAAATACACATTTTGGTGTCCCCTGATTCCGAAAATGTGTGTTTTCTCAAAACTTCCGTCCGTGTGTTTGCATGTCCATTATTTCGTACGTGGATTCTTTAAATGGAAAATTGAACATTGATAGAAAATTGAAAATTGAACAAAACATATAACATTGATTAGAAAATTAAAACTACTGTCAAATTTAAGGCAGAATATTCATTGAATAAATGTGTTAGAACCAGGAACCAGATATTGTATGCATCGATGTTTTGGTCGACATAGAAAACCTTTTGGTGATGTATCGATGTGTCTATGTTTTTCTAAAATTTGCCATCACACTTGCAGGACACGCAGTACCCTTACGACGAAGCGCCCGGATCTCCCCGCGCCCCGTCTGGCCGTCGCCCGCTTCAGACGCATGGCGACTTCCCACACGACGCCTCTCGCGAGACAGTCCACAGCGCGGGAAATGCAGATAGGAAATACCACGACAATACCCGAAAACTGCATTTACCTGCAATGCTTCCGATTCGTTCGGCTCCTCCGTGCGCCGCACTCCACGCCATGAGAAACTGTAACGATTGCAAGACTGCGCGTTCTGAAGAGACTGACGATGTGCCTTCTCAAAGTCATAGAGTTGTTGTTCGTTTGAACTTATCTTGGAACCAACGTGCGTTTAGGAAAAAGATAATCCGGCATGGCTTTTACGTGAAGATATGTCGCGAGCACCGCGGAAGTGATACGGTCTACCTTATAGAAAACAGTCCCGATATTCAAAAAGCGTTTGGCTTGAGCAAGAAACCCCAGAATGTTCCTTCTGCTAAGGCTTACCGATATACCGAGAATACTTACTATGTGCATGGAGACTTCTACATCCACAACATCCAACGTGATCCTGTTTCTAAAAACGTCTATAACCCTTTTCGCGAGAGGGGATTGGGAAAATATTATTTTCTTCCCGATGGCAGAAGAAACCAGTTTCCTGATATCAGTTCTAAAAATGAAAATAATCCCTACATCTACGATGACCTTCATACTCATGTTTTGTGCAAGAGCTACAAGTTGGGTAAACATCCCAAGGGACACAAGCCACACAAGCCGCACAAGAGCTTCGCTTTCCGTGATATTATCTACGGCACAGGGTCTCGCTTTTCCCGTCTCTTTCGTGGAGGTGGGAGCTCTAATCAGCGAACCCTTCGAGGGAAAGGACACAGTCCAGATATTGATGACGGTCATGTTTTCCATCAAGATGACATATTCCCCCATCTTTTTCACTACCTTCAGCACAGTCATCGTCCCTGCAGGCAACACTCCTTTCGTGGCTTAACTCGGAACGCGTCGGCTTCTGAGCATGAGGTGGCGTCGCCATCGCCAGTGTCACCTTCGTCAGCCTCGACATAACCGTCGGCGGAGCCCACATCACCGGCGCCTGTGTAACCCCTGAGAACCCAAACAATCAGAACTTGTGAAATCGTTTGTGAAATCGTTCAGTCAAGTAGAAAGTACGGAAAATTATTTGTCATTGGGCAAAGCCACTCAAAGCCACTTTTGTAGAAAAACATGTAAAACGTATGTATGAGCGCATGTTTGTGGAATATTTTTTTATATTTTTAAGTAATAAAAAGTGAATGCTATTACAGAAAAATGGAATTTATGGGGTAAAAATGTTTGTAATAATATTTTTCATTTGAAAAATTGCAATGCAAACACTACTGTAAAGAACACATTATAATAATGTTTAGAATGAAAACATTAAAACACGAAAATTAGTAAATAAATAATAATTGATGTTGCATATCGCGAAATAATTATTCATTTCAACGCCAACATTCACACCGCTGGGTTGATACCTTGCGCCTGCCGAAGCTGTCCTCATTTGCCTATGGCTTCTGCCGCGGTCACAACAGCTGGCCCACGATCACGCTCTCCTCGGAAGGGGCCCTTTGCGCCCCAAGGGCTCAAATGAATTTATTGCGGGTAAGTGTAGCTTCTTTTTCCAGTAGCTCTACAACCCTTTGTGGGTCTTGGTTTTCTCACTTTCCTTGCCACACGTCATCCATCCTACGAGGTCTTGGTCTTTCTTTGCTACTGTTGTCATCCATTCCATTATCTTACTTGGGATTTAGTTTACCTGCATTCTACGAATATGATGCAGCCATTTAATTCTTTGAGTTATAATAAATCTGATGATATCCTCCCCTTTTATTAAGTTCTTGTCCTCCAAACATCAGCAATAACGTGTATTCGCCAATATATTGTACATAGTGTCTGCCTCTCAGATATTATTAGATAGTTTATGTCATTATCATTTAATGTCAACGTTTATGCTACATATGTAACAATCGGGGCGGATTAAGATCTTGTATATTCTCATTTTTGTATCTCTTGTTAATGGTCTTGATTTTAGCAGTTTTAGTTGACGTAATGTACCTTCTGTTCTTCTCTTATTCTTTCAGAGATTTGAAAATTGTAGCTAGCTGGCATTGCTTTTTTCGCGATGCCAAATGGCGGTCCGGGCACAGCAGGACGACCGCTACGGGGCTCCGCGAGGAAAGCGAGATGCAGCCTCTCGCGGACAAAGGACTCCACGAGCGCTTAGGGCCGGAAACATTTTGGCTCTCAAAAGACACGCTCTCCGATTTGCGCCACCCCCGCGCAAGTGCACGTGACGCCGTATAGAAAGTTTTATTGCTTATAGTTTGTACTGACAAGTGGCTAGCCGAGACGGCTGCCGTGCTTTCATGTGAACTAGAAAGGCGCAAACAACATCCGGTTGGCAGAAGAGGTCTTTGTGGGTGAGTAGGCGATCGTTGTTAGCCTCCGAAAACAAAACACAAGGAACATTTTTCGAAGCAGCGAATTGAATGTAGCGCCACTCAAATATGAATATGGTTGATTCAGGAGATTTTGCTTGGCACAGCTCTGTCGAAAATAGTCAACCGATCATGCTGCTTTAGTAAATTAACATGAAATTTGCTCTCATGAATGAATCAGAGTGAGATTCAGAGAATTGTTTCCGTTTTGAGGTGAAGGAATAGGTATTGTACAGTTAAAAATTAATTGAAGTTTAGTTTTGTTGTATGCAATAGAAGCAAATGAATTAATATCAAACCAGAGGACCACAGATAGTTTGTACAGTGTAGGTGATTTTTTTCTTCCTGACGTTAAAATTTACTCTGCTTACAGTTTGTTCTGCTGCCACTATCAGCCCGAATCAGACGACTGTGTGTGGGCGCTGTCAGAGCTGAAGTTGGCTCCGGATGATAACGGCGAGCGGCCTTGATATAACAACGGCTACAGACTCGACAGCGACTGGAGCCACCCGGTTGTCAAATCTCGTAGATTCGGCCAGATGACGGCTGATGCCCATGAGTGGCCAGAATTTGAAAGGAGCGGCTCATTGGTCACCCTAGTTGCTTGATGAAAATAGACTGGATCAGAAACAGAAGCAGCAGACTCGTTAGCGAGCTGTCTGCCGGGAGCGAGTGTTGATGCACTCGTGCGTTATTGCTGACGTATGTCAACAATAGCCAGTTACATCTTACTAGACCACAGTTGCAGTCTAATGCCCAAGTTTGTCAATAAATTGCATTTTGCGACTGTTTGTCTGTTAGTTCTGCTAGTAGATGAACAATTGTACTTGTCTGAAAAGTTGGTGACACTTGGTGTCGGTGTTGTTTGACACTTGTTGGTTGGTGTTGTTTGGCACTTTTGTGTTGGTCACTGCTGGCGTGACGCTTCTGTGTCGGTGACTGCTGGTGCGACGAGAAAAAAGAAGGTGGCTTCAGATGATCAGATGGCGCAGCTGATAGTGCTGACACAGCAGCAGTTGCCACTGCAGGAAAAGTGGCAGAAAATTCGAGAAGAGCGCCAACAACAGCAGCACGCGACCTTACTAGGCTATCACAGCCATGGCCGCGCCAGCGGCAGGTAAGACTGTTCTTCCCCAGTTTTGACGAGCGCGAAGGAGAAATTCTACTCGTACGCCGAGAGGATGCAGCAACACCCGTCTTTCCACAAGGTAACTGACGAGGACAGCAAGCGTTCGTTATTCTTAAGTATTTCAAGTAGTGAGCTGTACGAATTATTACAGAAGTTTAGCCCACATGAACCGGTAGAGAATTTGAACCTCAGCGATATTGTGGATAAGCTTAACAAGTTTTATATTAAAGAGTCACATGTAATTGCGGCTCGCTGCTCATTCCATCAGAATATAATGCTCTCAGGGCAGACGCATGCACAGTGGGTAGTGCATTTGAAAGAATTGGACAGATACTGTAGGTTCAGTTGTGAATACGGGAGGTCATACGCAGAATCTAATTATAGACATGTTAGTGGTCCATATGCCTGAGGAGAAAGTCAGATATGAAGCATTGCAGAGAAACAACCTACCGTTAGACGAAGTGCGGAACTTATCTTCGGTTCGCGTGGTCACATCGACGGCGCAGCAGATGGAGTAAGGGCGCGCAGTTATGCAAGTGCGCGAGGCCAGTGCTAACGAGGCCAGCACGCTTAAGGCATGCCGAGAATGTTTTATATTGCACGATACGAAGGAATGTAAATTCTTCAAATTCAGATGCTTTAGATGCGATAACAAAGGGCACATACAGTTAGTGTGCACAACTAAAGCTAAAAACCAAAACAGATAAAGCAGCAGACACAGATTGTAATGAAGTATGTCAGATTAACGAAGTATTGAACAGCAATGGAAATGGTAGGATCAGACCAAACTTTGTAATTAACAAGTCAGCAGAATAGTTGAGATAGATACTGGTTTACCCGTAACACTGATAATTTTAGTTACCTCTCAGAGGATAGGCGTTCCAAAGTACAGCACAGCAGCTATGCAGCTTAGAACGTTCCACAAAAAGGCGATGGTAGGGCAAAGAGTTGTAGATGTATCTGATTGGAGTAGCGTCAGCGGCAGCACTATTTGAGCACTGCATTGAGTAGGGGATAGCCGAGGTCTTAGGCCGCATCGGCTACCTAGATGAGATCATCGTGACTCGTGCGTCAAATAAAGAGCATTTGCAGAATTTAGAACATCTATTACGTAAGTTGCCGTTGGAATTTTTGAAAGCAAAACTGCCGAAATGTGAATATTTGAAGAAACAGATAAAATACTTGGGACATGTGATTAACAATATAGGAGTGAGACCTACAACGGAATCCGTCAAAGCCATCATACAGCTACCAGCTCCAGTCAACATTAACCAGCTGCAGTCATTCATAGGTAAGGCCAACTAATAAGCCAAGTTTATTAAGCAGTTTGCTACTGTGGCAGCTCTTTGTACGCGCTAAGGCAGAAAGTAGCGAGTTTCGTTTGGTCGGAGGCGTGTCAGAAAGCGTTCGACGTGATTACGAAGCAGCTGGCGGAAGCAGTGGAGCTCGCGCACTTCAAAGCGGACGAGGTCGTGACGTCAGCAACAGACGCGAGTGCGGAATGGGCGCGGTCTTGCCACAGAAGAATTAGCAAGGTGAAGAGGTACCAAAATAGTTTGAATTCAAAACGCTTAAAGTGCATCAGAAGTGGTACTCGCATTGCGACAAGGAAGCGCTTGCTGTAATTTATGGTGCGAGGAAATTCAATAATTATCCATTTGGTAATAAATTTATTGTATTGGAACATCACAAAACATTGGTGACATTGTTACATCCCAAGGAGCAAGAACCAGACAATATGACAAGAAAGTTTCAGAAATGGGCATTGTTCTTATCTGATTACAATTACGGTATAATTTTCTGAAACACGGCGCAACACGCTGACGCTGCCAATCGGAGAGGAGCAGAGAAAGAGGGCAATTCCGGGAGAGACAGTAAGAGCCCAACACAGAAATAGCACGGGCGACAACCTAGAACACTAAAATTATTGCATCTAACTAACAAAGGAAGAAAACGGAAACGAATGCACCGACAAACAGCGAACCGAAACGGCAGATTCAACCGAAGTGCGACTAGCGGCAAACGGAGCCGCGGGGAATCGGGCGGGCCAGCTTGCATGACAGCAACAGCGAAATAAAGAAGGCAACCACCGAAGCAGGGGGGCATAGCCCGCCAGAACAGCAGTTGCAACTTCAGTAGCAGTCAATTGAGAGCGACTCCGAGATGCAGGAGTCGGTAACCGGAACAGAGAGGCACTTGGAATAGTCGCAGTGTCATCAGAAACCTCATGGCAGCTCCGAGATGTAGGAGGCAGTTATAGGAAGCCTCATCAACAGATGAGAAGTCGCATGCACAGCAGCAGTTACAACAGCCCCGGCAAGGGCGGCGAGATCACCAGCAGAAGGCAGCACCCGGGCGCCGCAGAACGCGGCCCCCACTCGCAACCAGAAGCGACTCCAGACAGCTCTACGCGCATGTTCCTGGACTCTCTCTGGACGCGGCATCACGAAATTTTATGACGAACTGGCTGGTATTTCGCATATTGTGGCTATTGGTGACTTTTGTATGTATACGGTTTATTCTTTGGCTTTGGATTGTAAATAAATTGTTGTTCTGGATATTGGATGCTGAATTTTTTATTATAGTATAAAACAAAAACGTTTATCATATACAAAATTATTTGTAAACGTCTTCATTGCGTGTCATACTACGCATGTTCCTTAACATTTCTTTGTCCTGTATTTAACTCTTTGTGTTTCCATTATATCTCACTTTTACTATTGTACAAGTTTTTCCTTTAGTTTGATAACTTAAAAAAGAATGGAGAAACGTTGGCGAAAAGAAATGTAATTATACGACATCCAGGAGCGAAAACCAGTAAAATAATGAAATAACTCAAATAAATTTATTTGCAGAGGACCATTTAGTTGACAAATTATCATTTTATTGAAGGAGAACAACGAAAAAAAAGAATAAACTTTAACAAAATAGAAAGTTAAAATAAAATATACCTCATGGTCTTTATACAAAGAATTTGTTAAACAGAGGTATTTTTACACACGATGGAGCCTTATCTGAATTTTAGCAGAATACTTATAATATTAATTCTAAACTTCGCTTTCATTGATGCTGATGTCATGTGCCAGGTTATGTCAATTGCTCTTCTTGAAGATAACATTTCACTTCTTGAAAATAACATTCTTAATTTCCAAAATGGTACTAAGAATAACGCCAATGCTGCTATTCACAAATCGATTTCTATGCATTCGCCTAGTCATCGTATATCAAAGTGAATCACTTCAATCTTGGGGCGAGGGAAGGCACGGGACGCGCGCCAGTTAAGCCGCCGTCGGCGGTGGCGGGTGTTGGAGAGCGGCCAATGGAGTCCCTCAGGGGTCGTACAGCGGAACACGATCAGCGGGCGAAGGCAGCAGCGCCGCCGCCGCCGCCGCCGCCGCCACCGCGAGTGGTTATGCAAACGCCTTGCGAGAGGCGGCGCCGCCTCCTTTGTCAATATGAAAGCGCAATTATTGCGTTTAGTTAATTTCATTGCAGTTTCTGGGAAATCGAATACGCTAAAGAAAGTGGAGCAAGGAAGCTTTGTCAGTAAGAAATAAGCTGCGAACTTAATATAATATACAATATGATTTATTTTTATTTTTGCCTGCAAGACTTAGGGTACTGCTTCTTCCGTCTTAAACGGTTCCTATCTTTTACATGGCGATCCTAGGTTTTTTCTTCCTCTTTGTACTTAATATAAAACTGCCCTTGGAAGTCTATTATCATTCATTCTATTTAAATACTCTATTCATCTTTGTGTACAGTATTGCATCCTAGTATTAATTGCTGACACATTTAGTTTTTTATTTCTTCATTTCTTTTAGTATAATATAACAAAATTAGTTTATAATACACAATAGAATGTACATATTAAATCATCGTTTTCGAAAACGTATCGCAGTTAGCTGGAGTCAGCTTTTATGGATTGCTTACTATGATCCATGATGTGTGTATGTTGTATGATCCAAGTGTTGAGAAGGACATCAGCAGGCCGGAATTTCAATTGAAAGTGTTCACACAATTCTTTACAGACATTTGAACATGCATTACATATAGCAAAAGTTTGTTCCGAAAATGCTGTCTCTTGAAAACAAAGAAACAATATTTATTCTTTCTGGCAATCTTATAGGTATCGCTGATCAAAATAATGTTTTGAAAAACATAATTGCTGGAGATGAAACTTGCTATTGTACGACTAGATGCCTAAATGTGTCGTGTAAATGGAAATCCAAAACATCTCTTAGGAAACAAAAATTTCCTAAGTACACTAGCAGAGGCTATGCTAAAAGTTTTCTTTGGCGAGTTATTTGATGAGTTTATTCCAGAAGGATGAAACTAAAATGTATGGGGAAATCCTTCTTTGCCTCAGGGACCCAGTAAAAAAAATATACAGAAAAGTGCAGCAGTAAGCGCAAAACTTCTGGTTTATTTTTCAGCATCATATCGACCCAATTTGGTACAAAATTACCTTCCCAAGCACGTTACTGCATTGGAGCACTCTACATACTTCTCAGATATGTCACCACCAGAATTTTTTTCTCCTTTCACACCAGAAAGTTCTTCTTAAGGATCGAAGATTCGTGGAGGCAGATGACGTTACAACAAATGCGACAAGAGCATTATAATCAATATCGCAAAGTAGCTTCCACGTATGCGTCCAGTCATTTTTACAGACTCTGATAGAAGTGTGTCAATGTGGAAGAGAACTATTTGGAAGGAAATGTGTAAATTGCGTTATGGTATCTTGTTTCTGTGTTATTAACAATTTCTGGGAAGTTTTTGACGCTACTATGTTAATACACGGGTAATACTGGATAATTATTTATTTTTTCTACTAAAATTCCCGAGATAAAGGAATTTATTTGCTATTTAAAACAATGATAAACGATGTCGGTCGTCTCAAAAATACAATGGTTCTTATTCAAGTCTTTGATATAATTCCCAGAAGGTTAGGAGGTATCGAGAGTCATGGGAAGGGCGCTTGATTGTTCAATCTCGTGATTTCGCGTATCAAAGGAAATTACAGCACTGCTATTCTAATTCCCATATTCTGGTTCAAATAACATGGCAATCCAAGGAGGTTAAGTGAATCTTAGTGAGTTCCCATTGCTTGTTTCTTGTAAGACTTTTAAAAGTATTTTGTGAACTCGAGATGCAGTTCAGCGATTGTGGGGGAACAGAAGGGTGCTGAGCTGTGCAGGGGTCGTGGATTGGAAGACCTGGCGGAGCCTGTGAGGAGGAGGACAAGGAGTGTGGAACTGCGGTGAGGGACGGGACCGGAAGTGCGGATCGGAGCTGGTGTGGACCGGGCGGAGAGGCGAGGCGGGGATGGGAGAGGCTGGGCGAGGCGGGGCGGGGCGTGGCGGGGCGAGGCGGGGCGTCAAGTGGTTGCGGTGCCCTCCTCGTTCTGTGGCTCTTCCCTTCAGGGTCGCTGCGCGATCCGATTAAGGGTCTCCAGAGAGTCAATTAAAGAGTTTGAACTTTCTAGCTAAATGGGAATCTGGACGGGAGCGTTCCCCCACCCACATTACAGAAAGAGCGGAGATCTGTAGGTGTGGTGTGTTCCAGGATGGGCGATAAAGAAGACGAAAAAAGTGATTACTGATTGCATTAGGACTCAATGGTAAAGAAATGACTCCTTCCCTTTACGTAATCTTGCTGATAAGGTGTCACTCTTCCAATGGACAGTTTAGATTCCACTTTAAAAATTCTGAATTGAAAATATGATCATTTATTGTCGAATGAAGTAGGTGGAGGTGTAATGGTGTTTCAAACTTCTAGAGGTATGTGAAAAATGAAATTATAAAAAAATATATAAATGCAAACCAGGATAATGAAATTTCTGAAAAAGCTATTTAAAATCTTATTCTGTACGTAAGCATCGGTTCTGGTTTCCATAAATGCGATATGTTTTTATTTTACAAGATGCTAGAAATTGTCGCATAAAACGCCTCTCCAAAGTCAAAGCACCCGACACTTACTGTGACATTGCTACCGCAAGGTTGCCTTATACTGAATCGATTGTGTAACATGTTGAGATATTGTTTTTTCACCAGCGAATACATTTCTTCTCCTAATAGTTGCCTTTGTATTTAGGAATTAGTTTATTTATTATTTAATTTGGAATTGATTAATAATTTTTGATTTATTGATTCTTTTAATACATACGCTGAAAACACACGGTTTGTTGCCGTAGTTTTCGATAATGTTTGTCGTTCTTTGCTTACAAGATTGTAGTATCTAATTAGGACAGAAATTCTTGGCGGATTTAGTTTTCCGGGAATTTGTTCACATGCAAGAAAGTTCATATGGCCTACTTATGATTTCCCGTCCTTCAAAAATCTACTGACCTTATATAGGTATAACGGTTAATTTGGGATTTAGAAAACAATATACTTACTTGCATACCATGCGATTTCTGAGTCGACTAAGGCATTCGCTACGACCACTCACACTACGTGGTGTTGAGTGCCGATCTTTCCAACATCATTCCTCACTAGCAGAGTCCCCGGTGTTGACTGGGATTTTTCTTACCCAAACATTATGCGAGAAGAAGAAAAGAGATTATATGTAAACAGATATAATATTTGGTTAAAGAAATTGATTCAAACGTTATTAAAATAGTTTTTCATTCACATCAGTTTTTTATTCAGGAACCTGCACGCTAATTCAGTCCGGGATCTTACACAATATTTTTACTGAAATTTCTTTACTTTTATAACATTAAAAAATTAAAAAAGAATTGACATTAAGAATCTGCCGAAATCATATTTCTCACAATTTTAACAAATTATTTAAAGTTTAAATACGTAGTAAACAAATGCGTATCTCCTAAAAACAAAAAAGTACTAATAAGATTTAACTAAGCAAAGAGCTCTGCTCTGTGTTATTCATGCGATTATTTAATGGATGTAAAGATGGTAACGATGCCCTACGTTGTTATGATTCCTCAATAATTTTATTTTATTTTAAAATTTTCACGGTAAAGAAATGTTTTGTATTGATCAAATATGGAATAACATTACACACTCTAGTAATTAATTTGGAAATCTACAGGATGCATCTACGTCTTTTCGAATTTTGCTTATTGTAAGTTTGAAAGCATTCATTTCTCGTGCAGTGGTCCTCTGTCGTCTCATTATTATTAAATGTTGATCGGATGAACGAGGCAATGAGATAGGAAGAGCATGTGCTCCTTCTGGAACTCTCACCTTAGGAAGTTTGCCATAATTGAACAATGTTGTGTTTACCACATTTCTTATAAAATCCAAGATTATCAATTATAAGAAATTATAAGATTATCTAATTATTTGCTGCCCTTTCTGACAAGGAGCCATGCATTTGACACGAAATCATCAAACATCCACAGTATTGTAAAATATCATTTCATTCCATATTCAATTTAATTTTGTCCTGATATTTTCATGTTATTTTTATATTTTGATTGGAAATTAACTATAGGGATGTGCTACACCAAAATGATTCACTGGACGATCCCAAGATTATATTAAAGAAATGTGATCATCTCGCAGTTAACCAGCGGCAATTTTCGAAACTTGTCTTCGCAATGTGTGAGCATAGTGGTGCCTCTATCAGTATTTTCTGATATTCTAAATTCCTGTGTAAATTGTAATCTAATATTTCCGGCACAAGCGGCATTGGCACTGGAATATTTATATTAGGATCGTGGGCTGAAGTCGTTCCTATACAGCATAGGAAAATAATATTTATCATTATCTTTTGGTGATGGGAGGGAAAATTTCCTTTCCTTATATACAAACAAAAAACATGCATATCATTCAATTATATTAGGCACCGTGACCAATAGTACCGTTAATGTATTCTAATGAATATCAAGTTCTTCTCTTTCTCCTCTAACTTAAAATGTTTTACCGACTTTGTTATTATGACAATTACAAATTATGATGATGATGGCCATCTCAAATGCATTAAATAACTTTTTTTATAATCTTGGTTTTCTTAATTTTACATATTAGCTAAACATTCTTGGCCTTGAACAATTTACTTCTATAAGGTCTCTTTTTTATACTTTATTTCTAAACGTTTCTGATAGTGAGGAAGCACTGCATCTTGGCGCTGAGAAGAATCACTCAGCTCGTAGCGTCGTTCTTCCACCATTTCTGGGATTCCAATTTGAAATCATATCTGCATATGTTTT
This sequence comes from Gryllus bimaculatus, assembly GCA_017312745.1. NCBI lineage: Eukaryota > Metazoa > Arthropoda > Insecta > Orthoptera > Gryllidae > Gryllus > Gryllus bimaculatus. Next base: position 342,174 of record BOPP01000186.1, read on the forward strand.
TGTTTCCCGTCCGCGTCCTACTTCCATGTTGTCTACGTTTGCGCCTCAAAATTCGCATCTACAATCACGACATATTCTAGCTTATTAATGGTTATACAATTCGCGGATTTGCATCTTCCGTCTACCAGATCACACAAAATCTTTCTCAAAACATTTTTATGCCTGACACGACACGTTTTACTCTACCAAAACACGAAAATTGGTCAGCCCATGCTGCACCATGTTGTCAGCTCGGCATCAATCATCCCCTGTGCCTTCTTCAATCAGTGTAGTCTTTCGATTGCTCTTTCAACAATTAAATACGTAAGTTTCTTTAGTTATTGTGACGAGTCCGAAAGGACCGTCATAAATATCTATTGCTTTAGAAATAGTTTTGAACTATTTTATTAACAATATATGCAAGCAACTTTAGAACTCTACTTTTTCTTCTTTGGTCCTATCTTCCATATATGGAAGTTAGGTGACCCATAACGGGTTTTCTTGGGATAAATTATTCTGGGTGGTTTCCCGTTGCCTTCCCTGATATGATGATGATGATGATGATGATAGGGGGTGAAAGGACGAACACAATACAACCATGCTCGAGGCGGGACTCGAACCCGCGATCTCCCGGTACGAGATCGCTACGGCACTACTGCCTTAGGGCTCTCGGCCACCGGATCGACGATTCTACTTAGAGTAAGTTAAAAGTAGTCATTTATTGATTGGCTTCAAGGAGGTGTGCGAAGTACACTGAAGCGTGTTGAAACATAGGGCAGTTCAGTGTAGTGCAGTGCAGAGCAGTGGAGTGGAGTGCAGTAGTATCTACCGCCGTGCGGCTTCTTCTGCTCTATCCAATACTAATATGATTTTCGCTAATATTGTAAATTTATACAACTGAGTATTTAATATATTAATATAACCTTATATTAAATAATATTTAATAAATAAAGATTGATATAATGTAATGTCTTTGCAGTTTGTTGTGAACTTCAGTTAAGCTGCAACTGTGAATTAACGTGCAATACCACTCCATATTATTCAGTAATTTGAACGAGAATTGAGTCGAAATGTATGAGCACACGAAATGTATGAGCATACAATAATGGGGACAAGAGGCAATATGTAATGAAATGGAGCCACTTTGCAATATACTCCATTTGTTTACACAGCATTTTACGTATCGAACTCGATAAAATCCGTTGGAATGAGATTCGGCAGCCCTCAAAAGTGGCCATTAATAATCGTTTCAACGTCATAACGCGTTTAATAGTCGGAAACAAAGCGCTCGCTGTTCAAGGATCAGGGCAGTGAGAGAACCAAACCGTATTCTGTTCTGCGGATCGTGTGGTTTCTCTTTGAGCGAGATGGCCACCAACGTGATTCACTCTTTGGTTGAGAATTCTATATTACAAACGCTTAGTTATTACTATGAAACTGTAGCATGGTAATTAATGTAAGGAGAGAAAATATATTGAGCAATAATGTTCTGGTAGCAATACTTTGCCATTATAATGCACAATTGTGCAAAATGCGGAAAATTCTTAATCCCTGTACATTCATTGGAATTGAAAATCTTTAGAAAAGAGATCTCTGAAATTAAAATAATTTGTAAATGACGTTACCATATTACAACCTGTACCTACTGTTGTTGACAGATACCAAGGCTACATTCAAATCGAGTGGGCAGTACCCTCTGCAAGAGGTTGGAACCCCCTATTTATATAAATTCTTAAATGATTGAATTTTAGAGTGTCGATCTGCATGGTAGGCAACAATGGAAGGAGACAGCCTTGAGACGCAAGAGAGGAATGTCGAAAAGTGTGCTATTAGTGTGCTAAGTGGTCGTGAGCCTGGTGCCAGGACGAAGAAGAGAAACGGACACGAACTGCCTAGGTTTACGGGCATTTCTTACACTACATTGCCGTGTAAGAACCTGCGTCTGTGAAAGGACACATCCGGCGACACCGTCGCACTTTGGGTGAGGGCAGGGCCTTTAGAAGAGATCAGTAATAATCGTCTTTCCTATTTTTTCTTATCCTTCGCCACGAACTTACAATGATTGCGAGAAGCATCAAGTTCGCCCAGTTCGCTAAGACGTTGAAAGCTCTTGACCGTATTCCCGTAGGACCCCTCCTTTAACACCCCTCCCTTAACAGTGGTTGCGTGTCATGACATCCTCCAGTGTAAAGGTGAAGGGTCGTGCATAAGTAAAACGTAAATGCAGAGAACAACAAGTTCCTATTTAAGTGGATGTTGTAGTGAGTACTCACAAAGTGCATGTAACGTGAACTCTACAAATTGTGCTTGAAACTCTCTTTATATTGTTTGTCAAAGTGTTAAATATTTATCTTTGTGTTTGAATTTGTTAATTTGTCAATTGGTTTTTTCAAGAGAGAGAAAAAAACTTTATGCTAGATTGCTTTTGTTATTATACAAAGAGTATTTTTTGTTTTATTGTTTAAGAATATATATATTTGTTTTTGGAAATTTTGTTGATATGTAATTCCTATTCTAAGACATGAAACAGAGATCCGTTGTATAAAATCCTGTATATAAATATTTCCTACTGTTTTTCTTTCGGGCTGTTGATTATCAACAGTTCACAGTTGTGAACTTCTAACATTTACATGTAAAGTAAATAGAAATGGTTTCAATACATTATTAAAAAAATTCATGAATTAAAAAATAATATTTTTAATCAACGAGGATGGCTTCCTACGAAATGGATGGTAGACTCGTACATGTATTACTATATTTTATTAACAGTTCAATAATTATCTTCAGTTATTCAGTCTCTCGTCCGAGAGCGGGGATGAGGTATCCACGTCTCTCGAATTTGTTATGTATCTGATGAGGTTCTCATATCGCGTACATATTCAACATGCGCACCCCACGATAATAGCCGTAATGCGATCAGTACACCATTCACACGGGAATTCTCTGATGTGTATTCAGATCATTAGCACCCCTGCATTTCTCATGGGAGGAATGTGATGCAGAAGTTGATACACAGTCGCAGAGCGATTGATGAATAACTTCAAAAACAAAGGAGTAGCGTAATAGTAAAATTTACGCTGTTCCTTTGTTTCATTTCTAAAGCATTCATGTTACTTTCCGGGAATATTCTTCGTATATTGTGTAATTAGGAATGTCCATATATACGTCAATGCAGCGTCTATTTATGCGAACTGCGCAATGGGTATATATGTTGTACGTGATGTATGGAATGCCAGCGCTACGGAAACGTGTTCTTTGAACCATTCCAGTTATAAGAAGAATTGATGACAATTATCTAATTTGGCAATTCTATGAGCTCGCAATTCTTCCGATTTTGATTTTCTTTTTGGCCCCCACGGACCAATACAAAAATGTCTCTGTCAAATTTGTCCCTTGTGTCATTCCCTGATGTGAGTGAATATGAGATCGGTTTTGGAGAGAAGTATTACATTTTACCCGGAGTTCTCATACATGCTCCACCACATATCTCTACATTTAAAATTTGAAATTTCTGCTCAACATTTCAAAATTCTTACTTTAACAGAGAGGAAATGGCCGCTAGATGTGTTATATTATTGTTAATGGTGTTTATAGTATTAACAATATATTTTAATATTGAAAAAAATAGAATTAAGTAAAATGTGTCTCTATTTATTATTACTTCGTTTTCAAGACCGAACACATTGTGTAGTTGGAAGTTTTGTTGCGCATGGAATTGATTTATCAAGAGCAGTCGTCATGCTGTGCGTTTATGGTTAGAGAAATGAAGATACAGGTCTTTTGAGTTTGTAGATTGAGTTTTTTTTTGTATTCTAAAAAAAAATTGTAAATCTTCTTTATTCCATTAGATAATAAATACTGAACAAAATTAAACAATTCTGTTAAAATGAAACATTTCTGTTTCCAATATCTAATGTTTTGAAACAAAATGGGGCAACCGGCTTCACTTCCCCTCCGAAGGAAGGCTTGCGAAGAATTTTTTCGCTTTTGGGTTGAACAATTAAATTATGTAATAAATTCATTACAGTAGTCATAACATTTTGTGAAATCTTGTAGTTAAGTTCTGTCAGGCGCGAATCCATGGGAAGGGAAATTCCCCCGCCTTATATTTTTTCAGTAATTATTAATTTTAATTTGTCACGAAACCTTCAACCAAAACTATTTTCGGATAATTATTAAAACGAATAAAAGCCGATTAGATGGCCAAGTCGTTAGGGCAGTCGTGCCGAAGCAGTATCGGATTAGAAGTCCGCGTTTTTAGAGTTTCGCCTCGGGCATAGGTGTATTTGTGTATGTCTCCATGTGTGTGCCGTATTTTCATCCCTCACCATGATAATCATCTTATCGTTCACGCCCCCAGGGATAACAACCTTGAGCGTAAAAATCAGAAATCAGCTACAATACTGATCACTCCCCCCGAAAGGTAATTGCATCTGCTGAAGCAGGATGCACGCATGGCCCGAGTTGGCCTATACTGAAAAAAACTAACAAAATCGTAGCGCAGCATAAGCAGTAGCCTGCCACATTTAGAAAATCTGTAATGTGACACATCGAACGAAATATTTTTAATTTCTTCTCTCCAATTTTGTCTCTGGATCAGCCCCTGGATCTGTACAAGATATTTTTCGATGTTTGCTGTTTGCGTCTCTTAATAATAGCACACACACATATTATATATATATATATATATATATATATATATATATAATATATTTGCAACCATCACCTCTCTTCACTTTTTAAAAACCAAACTCCTCGGCTCGCCCTGGGTGGTTGATCAATCACTAACACTCTCCTGACCTGGGTGCCAGTGGTGGTTTATAGAAAGATACTTAGGTAACACTGCAATGCGTCTGCCCATTAATTACTTTGTAATCTTCACATTTAAAGTTTTCTCTATTTGGATCTTAGGGTTAGGAGGATTGTACTCGATATTTTGAAAATTAAACAAAACCCCGATATTCTTTAACACAACACATGTATTCAAAAAGCATAGAAAACATATAATTACTACAAAAGAAAACACAAAGTTCTTAATTCCTATACAGGAAACATAACACGCAAACATATGCAATCACTCTCAGTTACAACAAACTGTCTTAACTAACTACCAAATTCAATACAATTATTAATCTTCTTAAAGTATTCATGCATTGAACTCAGTTTATTTCCTTCTTTATTTGTATCAACAAAATCTATAATCTTACTTGATTCACACTACTTTTTCTTAGTTTGGGTTTCAATGCTGTCGCCAATGGACACCAGAGAGATTACTTACGCAATTATCTGCGTTTTGTAACCGCTTTTCACAGCACTTAGAATTGATTAACTACTATTACATATTTATGAATTTGTATGGCTTCAACAAAGACAATCCTTCGTGCACTGATTAAATAGTCTGGAAGCAACAGCCTTATTTTTTGGGAATCGACGTCTGTTTCCTCGCGCACTTCGAAAAACCTTGAGTAACGGAATCTCTCGCTATAGATTCTCCATATTGTAAAGACGCCTCCGAATCGCGCGCTGAAATTCTCCGACCATGCACCAAGGTAGATGTGAAATATACAATCGCCCAAAAAAACGTATTCGCCTTTTCTCACTATCGTATATTAAAAGGAGTTATTAAATCTAATTATGCTCATTATCATCCTAAACGTAACAAGAGTCTTTCTTTTGGCTCGTAAATTGTTCTATGAACATAGTATCGTAGGCTTTCACGGCCGGAGTCAATAGATTTTCCGGGCTGGTAGGCCGTGGTCCAGTTGGCATAGTTGGGTCAAACGTTTCGTCCACGTCTGCGGTGGACATCTTCAGTGGCGGCAGGGTCGGCGGGCTCCGATTTCTTGATGTAACGTTGCGTTTCGACTGGAAACACTTGAATTTTTGAGTAGCTGGTTGGTGCGGGCGGAGTATGCGTGACGTAAGGGTCACGTGGAAGCTTGCTGTAGATGTTAGGGTCCAGGATGTTCTTTATCTTGTTTTCGTAGTCAATTTTGTTTAGAACTACAGTGGCATTGCCTTTATCTGCTGCAAGAATGGCCATATTACTCGTGCTATTTAAATTCTTTAGGGAAGCTCCCTCTCTGTTCTGGCCAGATTGCTTTTAGGGGGTTTCGCCTTTTGAAGAATTCTGGAAAGACTCTCTTCTAATTTCCTCTGCTATCTCTGTCGGCAATGATCGTATTCCCCGGACTCGATTTTGGAGTGATGTCTTCTATGGACACTTTCGAGGGGGTCACCGCATAGTTGCCTCCCTTAGGCAGAATCGCAGTTTCTTCCGGAGTCAGTTGTCGGTCCGACAAGTTTGACCACTGTCCGCTGTAGTTTAAGAGTGGCCGGCATTTCCTTCTTTCTGTAATTGGTCATTATTTTCGAATTGTTTTCTGGAAATGTGTGTTTTCTGGGTAGTCATCGAACTGTAGGTGATGGCGGTCAATTTTATCCCAATCTTCCGGACGGAGCGTTCTACTGATCTGTAGGTGCAGTCCCTATAGAACTTTATCTGCAGAAGAAACATCACGACGGGTTTGGTGTAATCCGTTCCCGAAGCAGGCGTTTTTTTCCATGCGGTCATATATGCGGTGCGGAGCCAGCCCGCGAACTACCAGCCAATCGCAAGCTCAGCGCGCGAATCCCCACTGCGGCGGCCCCTCCCCGCCGACTATAAAAGCCGCGGCCGCGCGAAGCGCGTCGCCAGTCTCTGATGAAATGAAACACGGTCAGGTCGTAGCAGCAGGCCGCTGAGCAGCGCCCTTGCAGTGAAAATCTACGTTCGTTACTTTCGTCACGACTTCCTCCTGCGACTGGTCTCCGCTACGGCGCGACAAGTACCTGGAGCACGTGGTTGAGCCCTGCTCCCACGTTGTGTTACAATGAAAAGTACGCGGCAGTCTTCCCTTCACGGCAAGTACCTGGCGATCTTGTGATTGAGCTCGCTCTCGCGAGTCGTTTAGTGGAAAACGCGCGGGGGAAAGCAGCGGAGGTCGAGGATTTTTCCCGCATTGAGCTCTGCTCTCGCGGGGCTTGAGCAAAAATGCACCGCTAGCCTATGTCTACCATTGAGACAGGCGCCCACCCTTCCGCTCGCCGTTGGGGGATAAACAACACAACGTGACACAGGCGCTCCCTAATTGACAGCGTCACCTGGTCGATTTCGACCAAGTCGACGCTGCCCCCAGCACGGAAATGCAGCACCGAGCTGGTGTACCTCCACGGGATGGAGCTGGTGAAGCAAGCCACTCCGGACATGGAGGTCATCGCAGTTGGTGCTGAAGACATCCCGCTAGGAGCCAATGAGAAGTTTATTAACCAACGCCGCCCACACCGCCACCTCCTCCCAAACCGCCGCAGCGCGGAAACTACAGCCGCTGCTGCCCAAGCAGCAGCCAAACCAGCGATCCATAACTGCCGCAGACGTCTCCGGGATGCTTGCCGGTATCCGGCAGGCGTGATCTGTGCCTTCGCCGCCCTAAATATAGAAGGTCTTTTGACCTACTGGGGATCGTTTCCGGGAAGCCGGAGCGGGAGCAATCCCGCATCTGGCGCCCGGTAGCGAGCTCCTCGCTGGGATGAACGCGGTCTTGCAGGCACAACCACGGCCCGTGGGGCAACGCCATCTCTCCCTGATCGGCACACCTGTGAGGCAGCACTCGGTGCGCGAGCGCGTCTACTCTTTCGAGCAGCGCCTCTCGCCACCCACTGCCTCTTCTATCTCTCTCTCCGGGAAGCGACGCCGTAGTGACGCGGCCACCCAGAAGCACACTGAGCCCAAGGGCGCCCCTGGTGGCGCTACACTGGAGCGGCTACTAGCTGCCCTTGTGGAGACGAAATCAACCCGTCCCCCAGCGAGCTGCCGGCTTGTCAGCGATGCTTCGCAAGGTTTGGCCGGTGCGTTCCCCACCGCCCAGTATCCCTCCAACTCTCTCCGCTGACTGAGGACGGCAACATTGCGGCGCTGACAGCCGTAGAGCAAACGACACAGCGCGCGAGCTCCGGATCAGCGCCGGCCCCCGACCCGGGGAACGCGGCGCGCAACCTCGCCCGCCACCGTCTCCCCACCGGCAAAGCGCCCTTGCCAGCGCGAAGGCTCCTCGGAGCCGGAGGAATGCTGCCGGCAGAGCTGCAAAGCCCAACAGCGCCTCCACGGGGCGAGAAAGCGGAAGAAGCGAAAACGCGCGGGAAGGACGACGAGAGGGCCAATTCAGGCTCCCGACGCGCCCGCTACGCTACCAGCTCCACCAACAGGAACAGAAGCAGTCGGTGCGGTGAGTGCGCCAACAGATCTGGGCGTCGGCAATCCTCCGCCAACCCTTCCTTAGGTGAACGAGCAATCTGACGGCTGGCAACGACGGTAGCCAGCGCAGTCGGCCCGCAGCCGAAACACTGGGATGGGAACCTCCGCGCAGGTTCCGTCCGCGGATGCCCTCCAGGTGGACGCCTCACGTCCCCGGTTCGCTTCACGGCCTCCAAAAGAGACCTTACAAAATAACGTCTGAGCATCACCTCAGACAAGGTCTTAAAGCCGCGGCAGAGAACTTGGGCCCAGAACGGGGTACAAGGCGATCATTGCGAAGGTCACCAGCCGAATCGGACGACCAGTGTATGAAATACACACCTTTGACCGTGTAGCAATACGCTGAGGGGAGCGATACGCTCGCAGCGAAAAGATATTTTGTTATTCGCACCCGCCTCCGTCCGCGAACTCTGAAAAGCCTCCTCAGAGTATTTGTCAGAGGGCAACCGCAAGGCTACACCGCTGAGAACGTGGAAACCGAGCTGAAGAAGCTCGGCTACGCTCTCAAAGCAGTAAGACAAATCTGCCTGCTGAAGGAAATCGTGGTCGCCAGAAACCACGATTCCGGTGTAGCCAATGGTGCAACAGGCACCGAAACGCGGCGGGTGGAAGTGCCCACAGGAACGTTCACTGTCACCCTCAGTGACAGCGCCGCGTCGCGTAATATCTACCTCTTAAAAACAGAATAGAATCTTTCGCAATCGAGGTCCAAAAGAAAAAGTGGGCCAGACCTCGATTTTGCATTGCGATGCTGTCGATGGGACCACATCGCTCGTAATTGCGAGTACGATGTGCGCTGTCGCCTCTGCACGGGCGAGGGTCACCCTGCAGGAGACGACAAAACGCGGAACGGCGCATTGCCCAAAACGCGGAAATTTTAATTTAAGCCCATCTGCTGCAATTGTAAGCAGCATCACGCTGCCATCCTTCACCAGGATGCAGCCATTTGCACGTTGCCACCGCGTCCGTCAGACGCGGTGCAATAGAACCGAGGAACCCTCACGCCAAAGTAGTTTCTAATAGAAACTCGCGCCCCTCGGTCGGCAGCTAGCGGCGGGCCGGCCTGGAACGAGGTCGCGCAGCGCCTCGGCGCAGCGCCCTCCCCAGGGCCAACGCACCACCCTCCGGGGGCGGCCGGAGCGCGGCCCACGGCACCCGCAGCTGCCGCCCAAACAGTCACTAAGAGCCAGTTCTTAGCGATGTTTGAGCGAATCCTAAATATGATACCCGACAATGTCTAGACAAAATCAGAACGTAGACAAGCGAATAGCACCTCTCCGCGCTTGCACTTGAACGCGCGAAGTGCAATCTTTAAAGCCCAGCAATTGAACATTTTGCAGAGAACTGCAACTCGATATCTCTTGGCTTTACAAGAACGTGGCTCAGTGATGACACGAATCCAACTCCGGGGATTTGCTGTTTATCGCCGAGACCGCGCTGGCAGGCCAGGCGGCGGAGTAGCAATCGCGCTGCGCCGAGAACTGCCGCAGCTTGAAGCCGAAATCCCTGCTATTGCTCTGGCGTCTCTAGAGGCGGTCGGGGCGTACGTCTGGGTAGGAACGGCCGACTACTAGTCGTATCCGTCTACTGCCCAGACCAAACCTTAGATCCGGCTGGAATTGATGCGCTCTTGCACTAAATCCTAAAGTTATCCTTCTGGGTGACTTTAAACGCCAGACATAGAACTTGGGGCGGCCTTGGAGCACCAGAAACGGCAACAAAACTGCCAATCTTGTAGCGACAAGGCGGGGCGTAGAGATCTGAGCACCGAATAGCCCCGCATTTCCCGGAATACGAAACAGGAACCCGGGCGTTATTGATTTTATGATTGTGAAAGGCGTTGAGTGTGTGGTTCCCGCGCTCAATTGCCGTACTGGATTCCGATCATAACCGAGTAACATGCGTTGTGGCGTCCCTTGCAGCGAACGCCAAGTTAGTTTTCGAACTACCCGTGCCAACGAACTGGGCAGGTTTCGCAACACAGTTGAATTCTCAGCTGAGCAGAAACCAGTAAAACGAAAGACGAGATCGACGAAGCAGTGAATCACTTCACTGTAACATTGAAATCGGCTTTCAAAGCAAAATACAATTGTCACGCGTGAGAGAATTCTCGCCCTGCAGCTCACAGTGAGCAAAGAAGGATCTTAAGAGAATTGCGCAGAAACTGTCAAAGTTCATCGCCGCTATGGCGATCCCGTTGACGGAGAAGCGGGCGCGCAATCTAAGGCAGAGAATTCCGTTCATCTCTACGGGATGAGAGAGCTGCTCAATGGTCTGATACATTTCGAAGCAATCTCCACGAGAGGCACACATTTGGATCTTTCTCGTGCGCTAGGCCGCAAACCGGGAGTAAACCTGCCCGCATTCAGAGCAACGCGGGGTCGGGGGCGCCCGACGCTCCACCACTTCGGCCCGTTTACAGCGTGGGACGACGCGACAAAAAGCGAATCTTAGCGAATTCGCTTGCGTTTGCAGTTCCGCGCGTTCGAAACGGGCACCACCTCGCTGCCATTGGCTGCCGCCGCTGTTGGTTGTGCGCCAGTGGCGCGTGTGGTCAGCAGCAGTACCATTGGCCTGTTGCCCTCTCCCACCTCTGCACGCCGAGTAACGGGAGAGGAGCTTCGAGCTGAGCTAAAACACCCTCAATGCGAGGAAGGCAGGTGGCCCGGACGGTCTCACCGCAGAACAGCTGCGCGCTCTGGGGCGGCGCGAGTCGAGTTTTTACCTCGAGCTCCTGAATGCGTGTCTGGCGTGTGGCTATTTTCCCAAGGCGTGGAGGATTGCGACCATTGCACTAATACCAAACCTGGCAAAAATAAACTATTCCCGAGCAGCTATAGACCTATTAGTCTACTCTCCATCCTAGGGAAAACGTTTGAGAGACTGATCCTGTCACGTTTGCAACAGGAAATACGTCGTCTCAATCTTCTCAGAGATGAACAATTTGCTTTCGAGCTGGTCACAGCTCCGCGCAGCAGCTTACGCGGCTTTGCACGGAGATCGGCCTCGCCCTCGAGAGACGGCAGAACCTGCCAGTGGTCTTTCTGGATATGCGGTCGGCTTTCAACTCCTGTGTGGCATGCGGGTTTGCTTGAGTGCCTTGCGGTGGCGGGAGTGAGCGATTGCTACGTCAGACTGATCGCGAGTTTTCTCTCTGACAGGCAGTTCAAAGTGCGCGTCAATAACGTATACTCGTCCCTCAGCGAGCGAGGCAGGCGTGCCTCAGGGGAGTGTTCTTTCTCCTAACCTCTTCGGATTATACGTGAATGACGCGCCGCTTCCTGCTGAAACAAGAACTGGTATTCAACGCTGCGGGCTCCTGATGTTCGCGGATGATTTCGCGTACTACGCGAATGGGCGAACGGAAGGCCAGTCAGTTAAAATACTTAAGTGGTTGTCTCGCCGCCTTTCCTGACTGGCTAAGTCGGAAACGCCTCGCTCTCAACCTCGAGCAATGCCGTCGCCGTCAACTTCACTCGTAAGAGGGCTAACCCAATGAAACGGTGAGCTTGGCTGGCACGCATCTACTTTGGCAGAGGCGAAGCGAGAATATTTGGGCGTGCTACTTGACAGCGGCCTTCGCTGGCATGCGCACGCTCGGTATCTCTCGCTGCCAAAATTAAAAACACGCACCCTCCTTTTGAAACCTCTTCTCCGTTCGCACCGATTTAGCAATTCCTCTAAAGCGCCGCTTATTCACAGCTTGCGTGCGTCCCTTGTGGGCGTACGCTTGTGAGGTATTCGCGGCAGCTTCTCCCTCCACTCTGCCCCCATCCGGGTAGCAGAGAACAGAGCGGCGCGCCTCGCGGCGCGCCCGCACTTGCCTTTTACTAGACCCGACCGACAAACCAAAAATGCTGACGTCTTCAGAATCTTAGGCGTTCGCAACCAGTTCCGCGGAGCTAACAAAAGAGGACGGAGACGGCGCTCGCAAGGGCGCTGAGGCCGTCCGCTTCCGCGCATCTGCGCGAGACCGGCAAGGCGGCGAACAGCGGCGTGCACAGGGCCTTTCACAGAAAGAAAGGGCCCACAGCACGTCGCCTTCCCACCTTCCGTGCACTGCCCCGCGCACAAGCTCTCTGAGCTCTGCGAACGCGGGGGAGCAGCAAGTGCGTGACAGGGGATCGCTGCTCACGGATGCCGGAAACCGCGCGGGCGGCGCGGATGCGCGCTCCGCTGGGCCAGCGTCGCTGGGGACCGAAGACGTCGCGGCGCCACGGACGCTTTGATTGAAGTCGGGCGCCGTGGTGTGCTTTAAACGTGTAAATAGTGTTGTGAAGTGTTGTGTTTGTATGAATGAATGAATGAATGCGTTTGTAAATATAATTATTGATGAATGAATGCGAGTGAGAAAAAAAAATTAAAAGAAGAAATTTGAACAATTTCAAGATCTCCCAATTAAAGATTTAATAAAAAGAAGCCTAAAAACTAACAAAACCACAAAGTGGGAATGTGTATAGTTATAGTTATAGGATAGTTTTAGTTTGTAAGCAATTAAGCTTCCCTAACTGCACCAAGCCAATCGGCTGCAGTTATTCTTAATGTACCCCAAAGATAAATAAATTCCTGCCTCTCCAGGGAAACTGGAGGGGGGAAAACTGAAAAAAAAGCGCGTCGCCAGTCGCCAGCCAGCCGCCGTCCCGGACACTGCGCCCGCGACCTTGCCGCCACTGAAGATGTCCACCGCAGACATAGATGAAACGTTTGGCTCAACTACACCACGGCTTACCAGCCCGGAAAATCTACTTTCTGTTCTATGAATAATTTTATATTCACCTTTATGAGCGTTTGAAAACCTTTTTTATAGTAGGTCTTGCTCCAAATTCTAAGTCAGCCAGCTTTTCACACGAGCAAGAACACTTTCCATGCGAAGAGTATTCCGCTGCGGTGCCAAAGGGAAGGAGAGCGAGGAAGGCATTGCGAGGGCCGCGCTGAGTACAACCCCTGCTACGCTCCCCAGCGCGTCAAGGTGGCGGTCTGCCCCTCCGAGGGCCACGCACCGTCTCTCCGTTGCGCGGCGAACGAGATGGCTTTCATACTCCGGACTGTATCGCTTCAGTCCGCGCTGGCTGTGTGGTCACTAAATATAACAATAAAACTAACATTTTATTAATCATTTGTGGCAGGAATGAGACACGCAACGAAATGTCCACCCTATTCGACAACAGTGCTCATTCATATCGCGTAGGTTCAGCTAGCGAGCGTGTGAGTGAGTGTTTCCATAACGGGCGTTTATGCTTACGAGGACAGGTCGAAGGCGCGCGCGACACGGCACGGGCCGGGCCCCGCGGGCGACTGCCCATCTCCACGAGATACGAGCAGCCGCTGGCTGCGACACACACTGGATGGGGCATAGGACGGAAGGGGGGGGCGAGGGCAATGAAAGGCACGGGAACGGGTGTTCGTGAGGCGCGACACAAGGAAAGGGGAAGCGAGTGGTGAAGGTAAAAACAGGATAGAAGAGAGGGGAGTTTCGCGTCTACGAGAAAGAGAGAAAGAAGTACGCCAGTCGGTTATACTTACTGCCTTATATCCTACGTTGAAGGGCTTGAAATTCGTCCAAAGGCTAAGAGACGAGGGGTAAAATATGTAAATAGCTTGAATGTACTTTCAGGTAAAAGATATATAAAGGTAAAGGTTTTTTAGGCACTGGCCGATATTAAATGTGTATATAGCGATTTAACTTGGCAGAGTTAACTTAGAAAAAATGTGTTATTACGTATGTATTCGAGTCCTAGTGATAACTATATCCCAACCTCAATTCATTGGTTTTGTCATGGCGGTTTTTCTTGTACATTCTTAGTTCCTTCAGTGAAGTATCATTCAGGGTGTAAGTCATCATCGCTCTAAGAGTATTACTTTGGATTGTGGGTGTTTGTTCTTTGTTGTTTGCACTCGTTTAGCCTAAATGTATGAAAAAATATGCGCGTATAGAACCTATCATTTTCGATAGCCAGTCTAGAATACACAGAATTTCGTAAATCTTGATTATGTAAAAAAATTCACTCATACATTATGAAACCTCTTTTTTTGTTATTTTATGTCGCATCAACTACTAGGTCATTAGCAACCACTTTTGCGTGTAACGGTATGGTAACTATGAGGATGACATGATATGATGATGATAGGGGTGGGAAAGGACGAACACAATGCGGTTGTATTGTGCATATGCCCGCGGCGGGACATGAACCTGCAATCTTTCGGTCCGAGATCGCTACGGCAATACTGACTTAGCGATCTGGGCCATCCAGACAGGCCCAACTGCTTTTGGACATCATTTTGAACAGAATTCACAGCAAATAAAAACATTGCATTTTTTGTTGAAACACTCAATATTTTCTCGATTACTTTCTAATAACATTCCGTAATGATCTTAGCTGTCCGAGTGACGCCGTATCGAAGGTTGACGTGCTCACGGTTCAATATTCCTATCGAGGTCTTCTTCAGGGATGTAGTGATAACATTCAGTAACTCCGACGAACTGAAAATTATCCAATGAGTGAATCCGAGAATAGCATGCATATTCAATTATAGGCTACTCCGCGAGTGCCTTGCATATTCCAGTATGGGCGAATCAGAGAATCACATAGAATTCCATTGTACGCTAATCCGAGATGTGCAAGAGTTGGCTCGCTGTGCTTGTGTACGTGGGCTGCCTCCACCTGCCCTTCAACCCCTGCGGGTGGCCTCCTCGTGGGGCATGCGAGGGAAAAGCCCAATGGCAGGGCGAATGGATCAACTGTCACAGTGTGGTCCGGGAGGCAAATTTCTCTCCAATGAATTTTGTATGTTCTTGTCTACGTTCAGGCAGAAATAGGCTTGCTAAAAATATCTACCCATATGTACATTCCAATACTGTACGTATTGGAATAAAGTTTTATTTCATGCTTTTGTGTTCTTTTACAGAAACTGGATTATTTATATTTAAGAAATCTGTTTGCACAATAGTATATTATTTGTCATGTAAAATTGTGGGAAGAGTAGACGGTAATAAAATTATTACGTTTCCTGAAGTTATGCGAATTTTGGGAGGAATAAAACAACAATTTTATCTAGTCCACTAACATTTCCAATTGAGATGGAGATAAAACGTTATAAATCATGACATTTTGCATTGGAGTGTATGCGTAATTTGCTATCAGTACTCTTTTAAAACACACGTTTGCTATTCCTGTTTCAACTTGAATAGACTATCTTACAATGTTAGTTCGCTTACACTCAACTTTTATAGCACCACCGTTTCTTGTCATTTGTCAATTTCCGTTTCTTATCTACAATATGCAAGCTTCGCTCTTTCACATTGTTTAGTATTTCATTAGGCAAGTGACTGAGCTACCATGTCGAGACAAGCAGCCTAAATATTCCTGCTTGTTTGACGGCGATAATCGACAAATGCTCTACCAGATCAAAAATAACATGGTTTGTGTTGCACTATACACGCAATTTTTTAAGGATTAAGTAGAAATACAGAGTTTGAGAAGCTGTACTTTAAAAATATTTTTTTAAAGTGAGTTATATTGCTTATAAATTTTGGCGCTCACAACCTAATAATTTTCAATTTGATATTTTTTCATATTTTACTTCATGTTAAAAAATGTTTTCTAATTCATAATTTACCAAATCCTAATATAACAAATACTAAAGATACAAAGTTTACTTATTTAACAGTTACACATTGTTATACAGGTATAACATATTCCTGTACCCACAAGAAAAATATATTTCATTTATTATATTTTGATTTTTTTTTCAGTTTATGTTCTTTGTCTGCCCAATCGTCTTCTTTTAATTTGTTCTCTTTCATAATTTTGATAATACCATTAAACAACGTAATTTTGTACCCTCTTTCTCTTTCCTGTTTCATTTCATCCTCATCCATTCTAAAATTCTATAAGTAAATCTCTTTTTGTCCAACTTTTTGTCGAACACGCCTATCAATTCCATCTGTTACTTTTTATGAAGTCTAATATATGTTTTCACTTCCATTATTTGTTCATTTTTCCAATTCTAATTTATTAATTTTTGACATTTTCAACTGTCGCTTCCTTAAATCCATTTCAGTTGCTAGTAATTTTGAATTTTATACACACCAATATACATATAATTGAATGCATGTGTTTGTTTGTTTTCTAATGTTTGTCCTACTGAATCCTGTTTAAAACAGCAATAAATTATCTTATAACTATTCTTTCCATAATGACTCTTTCTCGAACTCTCACTTTTGTGAAATGTAGGGTCTGAGTATTTAATTTTATCACAGCTTTGAATTTATAATTTTACTTCTTGTACGTATGTAAGTATGTATGTATGTATGTATGTATTATGAACTTGGCGCGACATCCCGTGAACGGGTCCAGGCCTCCCGGCGACGTCCTTCCTTCGTGGCTATGGGTTAAGAGTGTACGTGTGGTTAGCATGTAGACATCCCCATGCCGAATGCCGGTCCTCTCATCCTGTGAAGTGAATTTTCTCATCATCACACAGCAACATACACTAGGACATTGCAAGGAAAACGCACATTATAGTCTTGACTCAACCGGGAATCGAAACCGGGGCCGCAATATTTTTTTCTTCTATAACTAAATTTCGCAATTAAAATTTTCCATCGCCATATATTTTATTTTATTTAAATTTAAGTATTTAAATTTAGGTCTTTTATAAATAAGGAACACTATCGTAAATTTTCTCTAGACACACGAAAACTAAATGAAGAATTGATTAAAAGCTGATTGTTTTTCGATCATTTGTTTCATACAAAAATATGATCTATTGTTGATCTGAAAAGTTCTTCTATTTCCATATTTTGAAACCTTTTTTCAGAAAAAAAATCAATATTTTACTATATATTGTGACCACCGACTCACCCGATAACCTGATTTCTTCGGCGATTCAGCTTTACCCGGTTGCTTCGTCGGCAGACTCCCTCGAGGGAGGCATGAGTGATTGCTTAACTACTGGAGAGAAAGACTTAGGCATTTTCTTAATACTACTTTAATTACTCTTGAATCCCGTGCGGGTGAAAGCCAGTGAAATAAAACTTACAATTAACTTATAATTAATCTTAACTTAGAAAAGGCCGGCTTGGCCAGAGTTCATCTTATTCGCCCTTCCGGGCGGTCGTGTCCCAGCTTACAGGTGCGGCGTTCGGGTCGTTCTCAGTCCCGGATTAGGCCAGCGGCGTGCGTCGACCGGACGGCGCCTCATCGTTGCTCAGCGCGGGCGGCGGCGGGAAGGCGCCCGGGCGATGACGGGTCACTTCGTGATATTGTCTTTCACGCCCCAGCTCGTACCATATGGCCCTTTTGGTCAGGCACTCCCTCATGGTGTCCCGTCCCATCATTTGGCTTCCGTCACACGAGTCGGACTGCGATGTGGCGTGGCATTCGGGGCGACCAGGCACGGAAATAAGTGGCCTCGCTACTGCCTCAAAACAAGCGATCTCCTCTCTGCCTCCGACACCAGGGTTTTCCCTGCCGCCTCCTAAAACAAGTGATCGATTCTCTCTTTAACGGTCCCTCAGGAAGAGCTCGCGTGTCACGTGATTCCTCCCCCGCATCGTATATTTCAATTGGTTGTCGCGCCACCCGTGAATCCTCCGCCTATCACGGCGCCAGCGGCAAAGCTACGCCCCCGGCAACTTTCCCCGAAGTCACTCAAATTCTAAGAACTAGGCGAGGGTAAATTCGATGCTCGGTTTAGGGGTGCGGGTGGCGTCCGGCGTGGGTTGCGCTGAACAAAGCAGGTGCTTTCCTCCTTTCCGTCGGCGCTTAGCGGCCCTCCCAGGTATAGCAGGAAACGGCATGCCGAGCTGCTCTTAACGAAAGCGCGATTCTTAGTTAAATAAAATATTTTGTTCGTGTCATCTGCTATGTGCGACCATCCCATTACAATATACTGCAGAAGGTATTTGTAACTGTTATTTCTCTGTAATTTGTGCAGTTATTTTTGTATGCAATGTTGTGGTTTTGATAGGTGAGTCGAGGGTTCTTCAAACCGTGTATATTTTTCCTTGACTCTTGCTTGCGTTTATCTGAATACTGTATACCACTTCTGTGCCCAATCGGAAATTCGTTGAGATTACCTTATAGATCCTGTAGTACTGTTCCTGTGCCTCGGTTTGAAGACTAGATTGCTGTGTCATCTGCAGAGATAGAAATGGATGTAAAAGGTGTGGTGGGTACATCAGCTATGTAAATATAGAATAGGGTTGGGGAGAGTCT
Organism: Gryllus bimaculatus; assembly: GCA_017312745.1. NCBI lineage: Eukaryota > Metazoa > Arthropoda > Insecta > Orthoptera > Gryllidae > Gryllus > Gryllus bimaculatus. The sequence continues at coordinate 360,666 of BOPP01000186.1, forward strand.
CGAGCCCTGCGGAACTCCTGATTTAATTGAATATGGTGTTGAAAATGCGCCTGGAAGTCGCACTGAAAAAGTGCGTTCTCTAAGGAAACCTACTATATGTGAAAGACTGGGGAGTATCAGTCCTGGGTGCCATACTATTGCCAAAGCTTTTGCGATTTAAGGAATATTGCTACTGTATGCTTATGGTAATGAAAACTTTCGATAATGTCCACTGTAAAATGTAATAATTGGTGGCATGCAGAAAGCAGAGCTTGGAAGCCAAACTGATGAGGAGGTATTATATTTGCTGACGGGAGGTGAGTATTGAGTCTGCTGAGGACGCATTCTCAATTAAATTTCCCATGGAGGATAACAGACTGATTGGACGGTAGCTTGCTGGATGGTCATTTGTTTTTCCTGGCTTGGAGTTAGGAATGATATGTGCATATTTCCATTCATGGGCGAAGTATGCCATTCTCAGGGCTGTATTTAATATTGCTGTAATGTGTACAATGTGTTTTAGAGGAAAACCTTTCGGTAAGTACGCTGAGATTTGGTCATTTTTCACTGATTTTTTGAATTGAATTGAATTGAATTTGCCTTATTTTACGTGGCGAGACTCGGGCCATCAGGCCCGCTCTTCCGTCTGACCACGCAATTTCGCTACGCTCCTTTCACCAACTAGGAGAGAAAGGAGGTATTTCTTGGGCGAGAAACAGGCGATTTTGAATTTAGCTCAGAGGCGTCATTTAGGCTTGAGGATCTTTTACATGCAAGTAAATCTACGAACATGGGACAGCCGGCTTTACTTCCCCTCCAAAGGAAGGCGTACGAAGGATTTTTTCGCCCCTAAAAATCCACGGCTTCGATCGGGTTTGAACCCGCCAACTTGGGTACAACAGTCCAGTACGCTAACCGTTACACCATCGCCGCCGCTACCGGCGATTGGATGCTGATTTCTACCGCTGATTTCTACCGGCGAAATGGATTTTGGACATTCTAGTACTGTTATTATTGGTCTTGGGATTTCTTCTGCATTGAAATTATTATTCTCAATGTTGTTGATGGGGTGGGGTGTTAATGATGCAGTAAAGTATTTCCCTAACACTTCGCATTTTTCTGATGGTGACGATGCTGTAACCGATGAACTAGTGAGAGGGAGTATTGATAGACTTTTTGAGAATACGCCGTGTTATGTTCCATAAGGAGTGGTCTGTTGCTTTTGCCGTTTGTGTTTGGGAGTGTAACTTATTATTATTTATTATTTAATAGGTAATTATTACAGACAAATTAGCTTACTTGATCCTTTGTGGCTAGGCCGAAGGCCTTTAAGCCATTACAATACCTACATCCTTTCGCGTTCTAATCTTTCGAATTCTGGTATTCACCCCAAATGGTCTCTCCATCGCATCAAAGCCGCGGAAAAGAGACCATAAGGTACGGCTCAGGAAAAACCCCTGAAGGGGGAAAAACCTGCCGTCAGAAGCCGAGTACAATCTAATCTATCCGACGTTTATTTTAGGTATATTATTTTCTGGCGCGGGCGTCCCGTCGTCTCCTTCCAGTGCTTGGCCTCCTCAGCACCTGAAATCAAACAGCGCCACAGAAGATCGTCCGCACCAACGCCTCTGCCCTTATATTTTCGATCCCCCTTACCTTCCCCCCTAATGTGCTTATTACTATGCCAGTTTTATTTTATTTATTATATTAACCTTTTACTTACCAATTAACTATGACTTATGACTTATTTCTTAACTGTTTACTTACTTCTCATAAAATTACTGATTAACTTACATATTGTTAGCTTATTGACTTATTTCTCTCCAGTCTAGGCTCCGCTCAAGCTAACCGGTCCTGTTTTCCCACTCCCTAATTTCAGTTTCCCTAATGGTCCGAACCTTTCCTAAAAATGTTCCTAATTCTTTCATGAATTTAGACCTTTTATCACCTAAAATGTTTTGGGCGAGCGTTACGTTCCTGTTTAGAAAGTAGTAATTTCCCATTCCCATCCATTTTTTTCTCCATGATTCGGTTGCACAGCAAATTAAGAGGATGTGGATTCAGTCTTCCCTATCACCGCAAAGCACACAGATGCCATTACCACTTGCGTCCTTTAGTCTACGCTGCATCTATCCCCCAACCCTGAACCAAGCGTATCCCCCTCTTGCGTCCTTTCCGAGAGTATGAACGTAACCTTCGCAACCCCATAACAGACTCGCATGAATTTGAGCTACTAGCGAACTTTTTTCAGCCGTTGCTGCCCAGATCTCTTGCCTTTTAATATCCGCAAGTCTATTGGGAATCAGCCGTTCTATTTCACGGGTTACCCTATCTCTCACCATTTCTGGAGAACTTCCGGGAGTGTAACTTTTGAGCATGGGTGATGGTTAAGAATTTTCTCCCAATTTTGGTGACTAGTTTCAAGTATGATTTTTAAATAGATATAAGTGTCGCTACTAGTGATTTCTTATGTCGTTTGTGATGGATCAATTTTTGTATAATGGGCAGTATAACTGCGAGTGAAGAATATGCTCATGATGAGGAGGAGGGTTAAATCTAATGTATTATATGGTGTAAGTACATTGATTGCTTGGTTTATTTGTTGTGTGGTTTTGAGTGATGTTAGTGGTTTAATAGCAGTTTAATAGCCAGTTTACCATTTGTAGATTATAAGGGTGGGTCAGACGAATTTAGCAGTGTGATGTTTCGAGAGAAAATATGATTGGGCAATGATATGATTGAATTTCAACATAAATAGTGCAACTGTTGTCATTTGAGACTCCAAAGTTAAGAACGTCGGCCTGAACTGTGGGACAATAAGGATAATAAGTTGGGGTACATGATCTGTTAGGTTTAGTTTTTGTATATAGTTTAGAAGAAATATTCCAGTTGGAGAATTGTCTGCTGCCGCAAACTATGTTTCGCGTTCCAGTGAGCCTAAATGAGGCTTGGTTCATTTGAAGTAAGAAGCGTTTAATATCGTCTGGAAAACGGGATATTTAGTGGTTTGTAGATCGATAGTATTTTGAGTTCAGGATATGTGTTCTGCTGTAGGACTACTCTTACATTTACGAAAGTATTGCTTTGGTTTTTCGATTGCACATTGTGTAATGTATTATTTTTAACAAATATATCTCCTTCACTACGTCTTATCCGTGGGTGGTCATAGCGATGTAATTCGCACTCTGGAACGTAAATCTTCATCGAGGGACTCCGGTGTGTTTCTTCAAATGCAAGCTACATGGATTTCAATGCTATGTAAAATGTGTGCTAGAGAATGAATGTTAGTTCATAATCCATATGAATTTCACGATATTATCCTTACCCAATAGATGGTGGTGAGGACTACAATTAGACATTAATTTGTACGATAACAAAGATTGAAGAAATGAGTTTGTGAGGATTAGGAGAATGTGATGTATAAGGTTAGTAAGAAAATGTACATGTTGAGAGATCAATTGTGTGGTTTGGGGTGGGTATGGATAAGCTGGGTGATAAGGTTTTAATAAATCTAAATATAATTGACGTAAATTTGGTTCGTATGGTTGGTTGATTGGAGTACACTGCGTGCTGTTTGAGGTTCCAGGTGGAGGATGCATGGGGGAGCAGTGCTTGTGACAGAGGTTGTTGCTGTGGGAATAAAGAAATTCATGAAATGAGTTCTTAGGTATTATAGGGTTCGTTGTTGGGTGAGGTAGTCGGTAGGAATTGTTTTCCTGGTTAGCATTTTAAGATATGATTCGCATTCGCGACTGGATGAGACTTTTCGCAATGCAAACACTCTATCACATTGATTGTATAGTCTGTTGTGGGCTGTAGGCCTGAACACTTACCGCAGCGTGGGACATAACCACACTTTTTAGTGGGCCCGTAAGCGTGAAATTGTCGGCACCGCACTGGTCCTGGACTATGACATCTTTCTTTTACGGACAATATTGCATTAAAGAGGTTTCTCAGTTTGTAGATTTCCATTCCCGCATTGGTTTATGAAAGAGTAACTGCGCACAAGAGCCACGGTTCCCTGTTTGAGTCTGTCAGTCTTGTGACTGTTATTACAGGATATCTTTTGGTGACGAGTTCTGGAAAAAAATTCATCTTCTCTGTATGAGGCTGGTACATTTCTTAACACTACTGAAATAGTTAATTTTGTTGGATCCTGATACGTATGCAACATAGTCCTTTTGTTGATGTGTAATAATTAATTGTGTTGACCTTAACGTCCGTACGGTCCTGTGCATTTTGTGTTAAAATTTGAATGTTTGACAATATCTTTTATTTTTTCTACAAGTGCTGCATGCACTGGTGAATCTTGTATAAGTATTGAGCGTACTTTTAATTCTTCTGAATGGGATGGATCACTGGAAACTGTTTCGGCTGCATCGGGATTAGACACAAGTTGTGTAAATCTGTTGCCAGTTGGAATGTTGTAAGTTCGCAAAGTGGGGGGAGAAGGGAGCTAGATGCTTTGAGGTAGATTTCACGCAGTGGGTATATCTTGGTGCTGTATTCTTGGCCTGTTGGCTGAAGGCTCATAGATGCTACTCATCTGCATTGCCGGTTGTGAACCTTCCGTTTGCGGTGACGACTGCTAGGCGATATCTTGGTAGACTGGCTAACAATATGTATATACTTGTTGATGGGTCCGCAGCAAATATAGACAATGCGGCAGATACGCATAATAGTTGTTCTGCGGCTCCAAGGCTGATGACACCGCTTCTGGTAAAGAAGGGAACTCGGTGTTCGTGGATAATTCCACGATACGGCGTTGAATTTTCGTTATGATAGTACGAATCACTCACTTCTACTGTATAAATGTTGCACGGTTCAAACTCACGAGGGCACGTCGCCGCAGGTGCATAGACTATTCCTCGCGGAAAATGTTTTCAATGACAGATAAATAAAACTTTCACAGCACTTCACTGTTTGAATCACAACACTAGTCCATTGAGAAGTCAGCCTCTCCCCTGAAGGGACTTATCTGATAACTGAGCAGCGATAAGCTATAGTCGCTACCATCCGCGCAGGTTGGAAGCTAGACTAGGAATTAAGGAAAATCTGGCGAAAACTGGAGACATTTCTGGGAAGAGAGGTTCTTGCATCTAGGTTCGTGTTTCCGGTGCGTAACCTTGGCAAAGAGACCTCTTTCTTTCTCCTTGCACCTAACTTCCTGAACTTCTCCTGCACGTGGCGAGGCTGACAGCTCAGAGGTGAGAGGTTGCCGTGAGGCTACACCCGGCAGCTCCTAGGACGTTGTATAATGTGACAGGTCGACAGCTGACAAAATGCGGCAGCCCGCGCCATTTTATCATGCGGGGGCGCGATGGATGATACACGGGAGAACAGCGCTTTTGGATGCATCATGCGAGTAAGGTAGCCACATCTTCGGGTTTGACCTGGAGTCTGGAAGGGTTCGGAAATAATCTCCAGACTGGGTTAACATGAAAAATCGGTGAATTATACAGCAATTAAACAATTGTGTACAATTTAGCACATTTTTCAAATTTGTTAGCGAGATATCACACATCAATTTATTAAAAAAATATAACATAAAAAATACATTTAGAAGTTGAACAAAACATTAAAAAATAAGCTAATCAAATTTTTTGAAAAATCCGTTATCGTTTTTATAATATCTAGTCATTCTAAAAGATATGCATCGTTGCCATGAAACAATATTGTATTATTGTAATGTAAAAGTAATACAAAACTCAATTTTGTTTAATGGAAAATATAATAGTGAGTAAAATTTAAAAATAAAATATTCATTACGATTTCATTTATGTAACCCTCCCATTTAAAATCTTCGAGTCCCTGGGTTCCAGAAGACAATCTTAATTGCCTTGAGATCGGCAGACTAGCAATAGCCGCAGACAAAGCATGATGAAACCCTGGCTGATGAGTACCAAACAACTCCATTCTGAATTAAACGTAAATATAATAAGAAACCAAATAACCCATATATTACCTAACTTCTATCAACACCTTTCAATAATACCTGCAGCTTCCTATTTTAAATTAGGGAAAAACCCAACCCGCACTCGAATAAAATGTAAATTATCATTTGACGCCTGTCTCAAAATTTTAGTGAACCAAGATCCACAACCTTGAGAACCTCGTAAAGAGAATCCTCTGCGATGTTTAGATTAAGTTAGCTTAGATTAACTAGCATAAGCCTGAAAATACATCTGTTAATGCTGAATAGTGATTTCCATTTGAAAACAAATCTTTAAAAAATATGAAGGATTAATATTATGTGTTACTTTACTGTTATATCAACTCGAAGCAATCGAACAGTATCAAAAATCCACCTCCAACGGCCAGCGTCCGTTAATAGTTTTACCACCTTCCAAAATCCACCTTCCATGAACAACAGTAAAAACAAAAGGTTGTAACTACACATAGCGTATAAATCAATAGCGCACAATTCAATAGTTTACGCATATTTTCTATGAGATAAAAGTAATAGAGCGCAATACAATTTATGTAAATATATCTTTCAATGTTGTAAATTCATACTGTTTTCTTTCATTTCAGGTAACTGAGAATTGCAGAATTCGTAGAGAAGTAATAGTCTAAATACAAATTTACGGTAAGAATTTTAGATAAATATTTAGTATCAAAACTTAGTTTTCAACAATGAACTTATACTGTTGGTAGTATTTCTATATGCTAGATAAACTAAGATATTTTTACACCTGACCGTTTTAAGTGTAAAATGGATGTAAAAAGCATTTCTTTTTGTTTTCGTAAAATTCATATAACATACTATTATTACAATTTAGAACATATACTGTAACTTCCTAATATTTATTTGTTATTTTTCCTATTATGAATCACATATTGGAGAATGACCAATGCTTTAAATTCATTCTGTACACACAATCCCTTTTTGTCTATCGGGGATGGCGGAAGTGCAGAGAGAAATCTCGAGCGTACACCTCCGCTAATCCGCTCGCGGCCGAGAGCGGGCCAGCGGCGGCCGAAAGAACCCTCGCCGCGTCTCATCTCGCAGCGACGGCCGGCTGGGGAGAGGGGGGGAGCGGGAAAGCGTGGGGCGGGGAGTGGAGAGAGGAATGACTGGAAAGCGCGGATTATAATAAAGTGGAGAGAAATGGAGTGTAGAAAACTGGATAGGCTTGTGGCGTGGGGAGAAGAGAGAGAGGGAAGCGGTGAAGGGAGTGGTGAGTGGAGCGATGAGGGGACCAAAGACAGGAGCTAAATGGAAGTGAGAATGGAGGCGAAGGGCGGGGCAGATTGGGAGAGGACTGGGCAGAGCGGATTACAGAGTGATGGAAAGTAGCGTTGCGGAGCGGTGGGGGAAAGGGAGGGGCGGTGGGAGGTTGGGCAAAGAGAATTGTGGGGTGCAGCGGGGCGTGTAAACTCTGAGAAGGGCAGGGAACGGTGGGAGATGCGTTGTTTATAAAGGGCAGCAGGGCCCGGGAAAGGGCGAGTTGGGGAAGCACCGAGAGAGGGGAAATGGATGGGAGGCGGAGACGGCGGCCGGGCAGCTGTGGGCGTGGCGAGGGCGGGGATGGGGACAGTAAACAAGGCCGTAAATACGACACCGGCATCCGCGGAGTAACGAGCGGCCCCCTTCTCTTCGCAGCCCTTGCGCACATGGGCGACGCTATGGGCTTTGGATACATGAAGATAGGTCAGACTGAAACACGCTGACAAATATGAACCGCTTAGCAACTCAGCATTGTAAGAAAAACTACTCTGTAACAGTTCAATTTCCTTAAAAAAGTAACAGGGATGATAAGTTGCAAAAATGATGCACAAGGCTTTCGCCACTCTGAAGGTAATAGAACTGCTGTAACATATTCTTATAATATCCTTTGGAAGGAAATAAAGTTCTATTCATTAATTTATGACTAAATGTGTTTTTGAATGGAAGAAAGATAAGTGTTCTGAGATCTTCTTAATGAATGATGACTATAATGTGAAACAAGCACATTCCATTCATTCAACATAGCAACCATTTGAAAAGGTTAAAAAAATGGCAGTCGAAACCAAACAAAGATGTAACATTCAAACTATGTTTACTCCATTCAAATATTGTGAGAAGAAAATACACCATTTACACCAAACTCATTGTGGGGGCTTGAAAATTTATGCAAGTTGATTGCAAGTTGATGCAAGTTGATATTTAAATAGCAAACGCTTCAGTTCATAATTTTAATTGAATAGTATGATAAAAGTAAAAGAGGAACTAGATGAACATGAAATTGTTGATAATTATCTACTATTATAAAATTCAAAATTGTATCCTACTAATTCTTTAGACATTACTAGAAAAAAACACTAACCAAATAAAGCGGGGGCGGTTCGAACCTGTATAGCGCCAGTTCAGTATTTCTGCAGTAGCATCAGTTATGAGAGAGCTAGCAACATAAATTATGTTAGTAGTACAAACTACAGCTAGTAATAAATGAAAATATAAATTGCAAACTCACCGAAATCATAACAGATGCTGGAAATGTCCCCTTCTCTTGTTTCCCAGATATATTATTGCTAGGAACATAAATGCACTTATTATAAGATGCCCCTGGTACGAAGAGATTTTCCTGGTGCATTACATAATTACTTAGTCAGCCAGTAACAATTGCAACCCATCTACAAAACAAAAAAACAAAGACAAATATGATTAATCCACTAATGTAACAGTAATGGCAGCACATCATTATACAGCCAAGAAAAGAAAGTATCACGTAAGATTATCTTGATTAGTTTGATGAGAGATTGCAAATTTGTAATTATCATGCAATAAACAGATATCAAACTTTTTAAAGTAAAAGAAGGCAACAAATTAAACCCCAAGAGTTGATACGCCATACAATAAATAGTTTATGAAATTATAAATATTAGGTTTTAACCTATCGACTAATACGATTTCAAAGGAAATATTATGCTTGAACCATTATAGAACGGTTTGTACGATATAATAAATGCAAAGTTTGTGCCAGCTTTAGCGGGGAGCACTCAACTGAATTTTCGAGTACTGCCAGGCCCCGCTATTTCGCGGGGTTTCGCGAGTGACCCGGGGTGACTCTTAACGCATGGTAATCGATCAGTCGGCCATTTTATATGAAATTTGTTCCCGACTGGCGGCAGAGTGTGCTGCTAACTGTATTTCCATGGTGCTAGTATCGCTGTTTTTTCGTGTTTGTCAACTGATTTGATTAAAATTTGATTAGTGCTATATGAGTGTTACTGCTAACCTTACAGTTTCAATTACTCGAAATCATCGACAGTCGTAGTTCATTGGATTCGCAGTAAATGCTTCACAAGATATAGGTTAAAGTCTGTAAAATGCGTTGTGAATTTATTGGTTATGTCAAAGTTAAGTACTACAGCAGTAGAAGCAATATCATTAAAAATAAAATAAAATTTAAAAAAATAAAACAGTTGTATAATTGCTAGTTTGGGGGTCAAATGATATAAATCGGTATTTATAGGAAGATTTTTTTAGTATAGTTAATAACATTTCTTCATTTGCTTACAAATTTCCCAAAAGTTTGAATTACTTGACTCTAACCCTACATGAACTGGGAAGCACCCCTCTAGTATTACTTTATCAACAAATCTGATTATTGAAGAGGTCTTCTGCAATTTACTTTCATGCGGATATTCTACATTACGATTTGTTACTCCAAGAACACTAATGCGATATTATTTTGAAGGCTACCATCAATGCATTTTGAAACGTGTATTCAATGAAGGCGAGTCTTGTCATCATTGTGTGGAGCTTATTATAAGTAGTTTGCCAGTGTATCATTATGTTAAGGTGTATGTTATGTTAATCAAGTTGGCACATTATTTGTGAGAAGTATATATTATATGATTCTTCAATAATATCGAAATAGTGAATACCTTGATTAATAAAATGAAATAGGGAAGAAAAAGATATGTTTTTTTCACTTTCATTCTACTCGTGTTCCTTTTGTTGTATTAATTTGTATTAAGTATTAATTTGTAATTTGTGAGATCTGGGTACGAATTTTAATACGATTTTCATTTATTATCAAATGCCATAAATACAAGAAATCAAAATATACAAAAATCCCAAATGAAGTAACATGAACAGCACAGAGCAGCTGATAACTTCACTGTAGCAGCACACTCTGTTGCCACAATTTGGATCATCTTCCACTGCGATGTTTCGATCCAACCGTGCAAAAGCTCTTTCTTGATTGCACCAGTTTTTGATATCAATATCTTTAACGTTCGAGGGGGCACAAACTCCCAAATAATTTTAAAGCTCCTCTATCGACACACATTTAACAATTAAGACCTACCTGTATAGTGGTTCTCACGCAGAACTCACGCAGAACAAGGAAATTGAAAGAGTCACTTTTCAAACGTAAACGTCAAACGTTTTGATATATTATGAGCTTATGATAACTACTAATATTTTATTTAAATGTTAACAGAAAATTATTTAAAGATTTAATACTGAGGAATAATTTGCTTTAACAAATAACGATGTAGCTTCAGTATAGTAAATGATGTATAAGATTGAAAAAAGATTGAATTTTGGAAATTTTCTAAATTCCTGTGCTTTTAAAAACGAACGGCTTCATTGCTGTAAGCGCTCTTTGCTCTATTCCAACGAAAGTATTGAAGATAAATTATGACCGCATTTTTGCGAAAATTTTGAAAAAGTTGTAAATGCTTCATATAAAGTATCATCAAACTAAAATATCCATTTTAAATTTTCAGAACGGTGAGTGCAGGTAGTTCGAAAGGATGTTGTCAATTTCGGAGAAAAAGTGTATGATCAGTTTAGGTTATACTATTCGTTCACACACAGACAGGCTGATGTTTGTCGAAAACAACTTTTTGTGGCGAAGTACCCAAAGTACCCAGATTAATTGGGATTACTGTGACTACTTTTATTCGAAGAAAAAGATATATTCCTTATTGGTGCAAGAAAAATGTACATTATGGTATCAGTCATTTCAGATGAAAAATTGGCACTTTTTATTGCAGCTGTACTATTATTTCCCTATACTACGAACATGAGAAAGTAAAAATGTGTCAATATTTTTAATTTTACAAGAATTAGTAGTAAAGCTCTAAAGAGCCTAACCAATTGAACTAGACTCTAGCTGAATTAACTTATTTTATTATTCTAACAATTTTATGTAATACTAAATATTGGAATATTTTTTGAATTCTCAAGACAAATTTTATAGTAAATGTAACACAAATGAATAGAGTACTATTAGGCACTTGCCAGGATTTTTTGACATTGTAACCTTGTTTGAGTTAAGATTAGCTTTGGAAAAGCACAAAATCATTCATAATTTGTACTGCGTTTTCGTTTTTTAAAATTGAGTTATACTAATTGTTGCATTGACATAACTAGCATTAACAACAAATGATCGGTGATAATAGGTTACGTTATTTTTCCTGTTAATGTTGCTTTCTATGTAGCTGTACGTTCTTCTGTATAGGAAATCGGACGTATAGGAAACCGTCTTTAAATTTGTACAATAAGCGGATAATGAGATATATTTAATTGTAATATACCATCGAATTATATTAATACACTATATATTTCTGTGTACGTCAATTAAAGCTTGCTGCCACTACCAAGTACAATACAACATTGACTTTTCAGGGCTGTACACCTACATTTCTTTGTCCCTACCGACCCCATCACCTGACTACAAATAACAACTTTATCCCGAAATCTTCTCTAGATGGCTTAATTCACTCCACTCCTTTCCTCTCATTCCCGTTTCATTGTGTCGCGTGGAATTTCCCCAGAGCCCCCCGCCCCTTTCGAGGGCCTCGCGCCACGCGACGGCACTGCGCCCCGCCCCTTCGGGACGTCCCACCCCTTCCAGGGCTCCCCCACCCCCACACTCGCTCTCACCTCGCCGCCTTCCAGTTCCTACCCTGCTCTCCCCCTCGAACCACTCCACCATTCTCTGCTCCCGGCCGTGCCTCATCCTCCCTTGATCCACCCTGTCCACACCCCACCCCACTCTGCCACTCCCCGCCTCCTCTGTCCCTCCCACGTCCCGTCCTCACCTCCCCCCGCACCCCGCTCCTGTCCATACCTCGCCTCATTTCAGACCCCACCCCAAGCCGCCCTCATCCTAGGTCAACTCTGTCCCTTTACCCCGCTATTCCTGCCTATTCTCGTCCTATAACGACCCTATTGCGATTTCATTTCTGTCCAGTTACCGTTCCATTTCACCCTCATTCCCGCACCAAACCCGCCTCCTCCCCCTCCCTTTCCGACCCTATTCCGACTCCATTCCCGTCCCATTTCCACCTCATTCCCATCCCAATGTCCCAATTCTCGTCCATTTCCTGCACCATTCTCGCTCCATTTACGCAGCTACAAAAACCGTTTTGAAAAAATACAGTGGGTTACAACAGTGCATTCTCTTTCACATTATTTGTAAGAGGTTCCTACTATTAACGTACCATTTGAACGTGAACGATTTGAAAATGTTTAAAACGCAACATTTACGAAGCCCAGAAAACATTAGTAACTTGTTGGTTAAGGACATAAATAATTTACTCTAGATGATTGAAATGGTAGAAAATACAAGAAATACACTTTTTCAATCCCTTTCAATCTCTCAGATAAGCCAGCACATGACCTATCCTCCTGGATTGAAGAGTATCTTTTTCTCCTCTTTGCGATCTCTCGTTCCCCGGGAAAACAATTTTCCTTGCCTCATGGGGTTTTACTAGTGACTGACACCGAAATGCGGGGGAAGCAAAATCAATTTCCTTCTAAACTTCCGGAAATCTCGTAAAGTCTTTTTACGTCCCGTATTCTTAAGCTGAAAACTGTTGTACCAGGCTTTGCTCGTAAAATATTTATTGTCTCCACACTACGCAGAGGCTCCGTTCATACCCCAGGCCAACGCTATGCCACTGTTACACGATGGACTAACAATGGGCACAATGCGCCTTTGTTCCGTTTCCATGGTGACGGGTGAAATACGACACTGGAAGAGCTGCAAAGTTGTTAACGATATATCATATGCACCGCAGCAGCGACTTTTTATCTTTCGGTTTGAACATTGAAACTCGCAGAGAAATCTGTAAATCTTTAAATGAGATGAATATTACACACTTCCTGAAACCAGTCTCAATTTATTTAAGACGTTAAATTGACAAATAAACAACAGAGGTCTTTCTTTTCAAATATTTCACAATAAATTAACTAATGATAAATAACTGTTTTTCCATCTTACTCTAATATCTACAGTTACCAACACGTTTGCGACACACAGTATATGATTTGTTTTCAACGATTCTGATGAATCAGAAAGAAAAATACGATATTTATAAATTAAGATTTAAAATACACAAAAGAAAATACTACTCTTCATTAATTACAAGAAAAATGTTTCAGTGACAATGAACAGAAAATAACAGAAATTACAATACAATTATATCTACATAGGTTATTTCACATAATAGTATTATGTACTGACCAACAGGAGTCACAAAAAGTAAAGTAGGTTCTCTTTTCGATTTTCGACTTCAAAAACGTGAATTTTTACAAGAAATGGAGGTGAAGACAACCCACTGAAATTATCTTACTCAATTCTAAAAAATAATATTGCATGGAAAAATAACTCGTAAACATGACTATACGTAGTTTTAGTGGGTAAAAAAATATCTTTACAGTGTTAATAAGTTGCGTTACGTCACGTCGGGTAGTATCGTTTATCACCTAGTGCAGGGCTGTCTAACTTGGAAGACTTCGAGGGCCACAAGTATAATTTTTAATATGTTCTCGGGCAATATTTTCAATACTCGGACGATCCACCTGACTTCCCCATATTATTGATCTTGACACTTTGCCCGGCAGCACTGAAACGGGGGCAGAAAAGATGAATGTATCCGTACATGATATCAGACCGTACTACGCGTAACGCAATGTAACACATTCGGATGATTTTTAGAATTTGAATTTACTGCAAAAAAACTTAAATCTAAACTTCACATATTTTCACATTAAACGGGTGATGATATCGACAAGGCGGGTGCGATAGGCACACAATGTTATCGATAGACATGGATGCAAGGGTCTTTCACGTTTGACTAATAACACTTCTGCAGGCAACAATAAATGGCACCAGGGGCCGCATGCGGCCCTTGGGCCGCCAGTTAAACAACCCTGGCCTAGTGATATCTTCTAATTCGTTGCACTTACACGGTTGCGTTCATACTCATGATTCTTCTCCTCACCCCAAAGAAAGAATCCTCACAGAAAGTCAAGAGTTTTTAGGAGCAATGGTAATACCTGAAAAATAAAATTGCTAATAATAATAATAATAATAATAATAATAATAATAATAATAATAATAATAATGGAGTGCGAAACTCATTTGAATGGACCGACAAGCAATTAGGACCTTCATTACTAGAGAGCTTTCCCTTGCTGCATATTCCTGTAATTATGGAAGCATATTTTGCATATTTAAAAAAATAAATTCTTATCTGTAAAACGGTTCATGTTTTCAAAGAATCTATTTGTGGGCGTTCATTGATTACAAAGAGCTTGTCGCAGAGATTTTTATTTTCTAGAGATGATAAAATAATGTGCAAATGTATGATATTTCTTTATACACTTTTTAAACCAGGTGGAAAACATGAAACAAAATTCACAATGTACTTTACTAAGGTGCATCTTTACTTCAATTTTAACAAGAAATGTTTGTACAGGAAATGAACAAATGAACAAACATTTAATTGAATATTAAAATGCATGTTTGAGAATTTTGGGTCATAATGCATATTTCAAGATTATTTACGGCACATAAATATTCTCTCTATTCATTACCGATTACAAGAATTTCATCTCTATTGACCCACTGAACAACTATTCTCAATCTAAAGACTGATGCATGCGGAACACGCGGTAAATTTGGGAACACTAAACATTCAAAAGGATGTACTCGTACGTAGTTTAAATAAAATAAGTTCTAAATAATATTTCTCAAAATTTTCAAAACTTTGCCGAGTATATTTTGTAAAGAAGCTATCTTAAAGTTGAACATTTACACAGTAGGTTCTTTAGCCGATTTTGAACAAATCTTCTTTATGATTAAAAAATTAAATTATTTCACACTAACTACAAAAAGTTTTGAAGAAATGAACAGGACATTATTTAATGATCTAATTTTTTAAAACAGCATTCATTACGAAAAAAATTTTAAAAATGTAGTTGATAAGTTGAAAGAATTGTAACTTTTGACATTTTCTCAAAAATTCAGTGGTTTCACTGAAAAATGAACCTTCCTCATTTTAACAAACGTGATTTTCTCTCGTCAGGAGAAAAAATAATTATATTTGAGGAATTTTTCAAAAAAAAAATTAATCACCCTAAAAATGAAAATATTCTCTCATGGGACTCTGATATTAGCCAGATCGCTCCAAGAACATCTATATTGAAAACAAAAATCACGAGCACTGTTTAGCCCATAGCCCACAGATGGACGGGCAGATCTTTTGCCTAAAACAACCTTTTTGACAATAACCTAAAATAGTGGATTCTGACTGCCTTACTACTTGGAGAAAGTAATTAACTACAAATAAAGTTCTTTAATAAGTTCCAATTTCCGAGTTCCTCTCAACAAAACGGAATTTTTTGCTGCATCCTTACAGCTCTGCCTTTACTACACATGAAATATACGAGAAAGAATATGACTGTTTCAATGTTTTAAATATAGTATCTGGTCAAAATTTTTGGCGGGAAAATTAACCATATATTTGTTGCCTATGAAAAAAGGCAATTAAATTTCGACGGCAATTTTGCAGATAGTTTAATTAAATGCTTAATTACACTAAAGTGACATGTTAGGTGGCATTAAGAAAATTGAATTGAATTGTTAAATGAATATAGTTTTAATGAATATAATTCATTGAAAGATCAATAGGACAAAAGTTGGTCGTGAAAGAAAGAATTCACTATAGTTAAATTATTTCTCTACCGTTTTTTCGCAATAATGTTTTTATCGATAGCTTTTTATTTTTGTTGCAAGTATAATAAAACCAAATCAAATTCATTATTATTATGGAACACTTTCAGAAACGAGAGCTGTTAAAACAGCACGTACTTTCTCGCATTGATCATAACACTTAAGTAATACAATACAATGTGAAGCTGAGAGCGTCTCCAACTCGCAAAAAATCATTAATCATGAAGGATTGCAACTCACTCTCGTTCATTGGTTTAGCAAGCAGTTAGAACTACATCAATCGCCTGAGATTGCGTATCAGCAATCCGAACGCTTTAAAAAGAAAAGGAAATGCAAAGGTTGCAAATTTTAGACATTCAGTGGTTTTATGAAAATATTACGAAAAAGCATAGAGAGGAAAATTTGTCAAATTTAGAAAAGCTTATTTACATATATTTTTCAAATCCTCGAAAACTACTCGTATTTGCCAAAACAAATTCAATGATCGTAATTAAATATGTTATTTTGAAGAGTAGTTTTCATTAAGAAAAACATATCTTCAATATTGTAGATGTAGGAAGACAGCAAAAAAATGTAACTTTAGAAATTTCGGTATCTTCAATAAAAATCTTCCTGAAACATCAAAAAAAGTATTTTGGTATGAGCATACTTTGTTGCTTTATTGGCTCTTTATTGATAAACAGCATTCAAAGAAAACAATTGATGCCTTTTATGAACAAAAATATTGAAATTGTCGCTGAGACCTCATGTAAAGACGTCCCCTCCCAAAAGAAACAATCAAAATATCCATTTCAAATTAAATGGACCATATCTATCGCAGAAATCAATTTTAATAAGTTTGCTGATTACGGTTTATATGTTATCGTTTTGTCAGATGAACAGACACATTTTGAAATACTAGGTATCCAATTGTTGGGTGTCAAGAACCACTAAAACATGAATCCGGTCTACCGAACGTACTAGAGGAAGTAATTTTTTGCACAAAGATAAAATAATTATTCACTCCTTCAGTATTGATGCCAACAATACATTTTTTTAAATTCCAAAAGCTAGCATCATAATTCAATGTCTGCCATTTCTAACATTATCTTCCTAAAAATTTGCACTGAAACTTCTCTCTTCACATCACACTCTGACACTTTATGACTTAATTTCAACTAAACTTAAACACGTTTCAAACCAAACTTGTAAACCTTGTATTTTGTAAACCTTATATTTCACCCCCTTTAAAAATATTTAATAAACCGTGGCTTATTATAGAAATTCATGGCTATTAAAAAATGAGATTAACTTTTTAATTTAAAAAGATATCAAATGTTTCTCTCTGATAATCCTTACATTCATGTTTGAGCACGAAATTGTCACTCATTATCTTCTGTCAGACAATATCAATTCAATTTCAACATCAAATTAAGGTAATATTCTCCATTACGTTTCCTAGCACATCAGCACACAGTCGAGAATTAGCTTCGCTGTTTTTGGCACCGTCGGCGGCACGGCGTTGTGCACCGCGCATAGAGCACGCGTTGACTTGTTGCTCCCGTTTGACACGGAACTCTTTCGCAGCCTCTGCGACAGCCACCGAGCAGCGCGTACGGACACAGGAACGCAGCCTTTGTGAACGTCCATTGTCTCCGAATCGTATTATAGCGCCGGGGGCTTTTCGTGTGTCATTGTTCGAAAACAAAAGCAGTTGTGGGTCGAGGAGCGGAGGGCAGTGAACGGATGCAAATTCTATTTGCAGAGCAAACTGGTGACCTGTGCACCATTTCGAAGTGCTCGCACGATAGTGTAAATTGATTTAACATTGAAATGAATAATAATATTCCAAGGGTTTACTTTACATTACTTTTATACAGTCGATGAATTTGAATTGTATTGGATGAATTTGCATTTGGATTATTTTAAATCTATTGCTGTTCCTGTTACTTATTATATGGTATTCAAGATGGACAATATAATAAAAGTAGGAGGAAATGATTGATTCTGTACCCGTTCCGAAATAACAATGCTGTTTCTGTTCCATATGAACTGGGGTTAACATCCGGTGGGGGTATGTCGTTCCTGGAAGATCCGGTGAAAGCATCTGGCGGAGTGTGTTGACACAGGAAATAAACATGCAGGGGTGTACCACGCCGACTAGTGTGACGTCACAAGGTCACCGTGGGTAGAAGGCCGTCATGGTAACCTTGTGACGTCATAACTCAGCAGCTGTGCCGAACATTCGGTCGCAGACGCAATCTTGCCACGTCAGCTTCTCGCGGGCCTGGTCGCCATCCTGCCCTACCTTGTCCTACCAATCTCCAAAAAAACACTGGGCAACTAGAAACGGAAAAGAAGTGGGACTGAAGCCCTGATAACGAAAGTAATTAAAAAGGCGAAGAATATTGATGAAAATCAGCCTTTATTTAGTCATTTAAAATTTACTTCATTTAAATACATTTGCAAAGAAAAAAATCAGAGTCTATTACCTTGAAAATAGTAGTCTTCGGCATTGTCATCAAAGAGACGAGGAGTGTTGAGATAAAGGATATCCAGCTGACTTTAAAACAAGTCGTCGACGTAGCGTTTTGTGACCGCATCGTCTTGTGAGTAGACACCGCCAGGTTCACGAATCTGTACGTTGCGGTTGCCATGTTTGCTGAGTCAAAGTTTCGGAATTTTTTCGAGTTGTTCTTGAATGTCATTCACACGATGATCGATGTACGTTATATATAGAGCATCCCATAGGTTTAGCAATGTTCGAAATTCGAAAAAGATCAGCATTAACCGCTCCATCGTTCTCCCATTTGAAAAGACATTTTGACTGATTAATAAACAATTCGTGTTGATCTGCGCGCTTACTCCATGCTAGTTGTTGCGCTTGGTTAAATCATACGTCTACAGTATTGGCGTCAGTATCTTGTTCGTCGCCAGGATTACTTTCGTTGACGGTACCGCTAATTCTTCTTCCTTTTCATCGTACACTTCCCTTTTGTGAAATATTCTTCGCCACTTGTTCGAGCAGCTGTTGGCTGTAACCTGATGATGTCGCTCCTGTCACATTGTCTTTTATGTTGGAGACACCCACCACACATCAAATTTCTAATCCTTTGACCACGATCACTATCAAAGAGCAGATGCTTCCAACCCGACAACAACAAGGTCCCGATCACCGATTTCGTGCACGTCAAAGACTTCAATATGAAGCACCGTAATTTCTAGTCCTAATTGCCTCTGCAAATTGACGAGTGGCGCATATGATTGATTGCATAATGTTAGAGCTTCGTTGAGTAGTAGTCCCACGGTGCGAAGAACATGTCGACTAAAGGACGAGTGAATGGGAGTTATAACTCTCATAACAGTCCTCAATATCTTCATCACTTTCATTCACGCCTTCCTCGTCAACATTTAATGTCGTTGCATTATTTGAACATGGTTTGGGCAGCAAGTCAAAGCGGCACATTGAACATGTTTAAACTAGTCCCGACTCATTTTGTTTTGTCACCCAAAATGCAAGGCAATTTTTGCAAAATATATGGTTACAGTTTGTTTTATCTCAAATGTGAAAGTGATCATGGTAAATGATGGTTCAAATAGTACCATCTCGAATGTCATATATAGTCTCTATGGTATAAGATAAAGTTCAAACTGATGTGTTCGAATTCATGAAAGAGATGAAGTTTACAGGTTGCCACAACAATAAAACTATCACTAAAGAAAGCAAACGATAGTGACAGTCAACATGAGCAATTGCATGATACTTCCCACAATCATTTAACAGTACCCTATGCTTGATGGCGATGCTATATTATACCCTTTCATTCATCGCACGCTGACATACCACACTGCCCCGTTTCAATTGCTGCGGTTCGTCAATGTGCGTGCGCCCAATGCTGTTATATTTGATGCAGGGCAGAAGTCGGCTGAAGACAGTACCTACATCTGGGCTGATGAAGACTCGTCGAGCGTTCTGAGAGAGCGCTGTGATGAGTATAACTGTTTGATGGCTTCCTTCATGTCTTGAAGTTGTCTTTTAGCTAATTTGATGATACGTTCGATCTGTTCGTTGCGATTCAAGTTTTCCTTGTTGCTTCTCCTGCTGCGTTCCATGTGATGCATCAATGACTATTATAAGTAAATAAAAATGTGTCGCATCTTATACCCCCAATGATGCGATAACAGGAAGTGGGACAGGACATCCTGTCAGTCGAGCTCTCGGAACGGAAGCGTTAACGCAGGCGTTAACGTACCTGGCGTATTTCGTAGGGGATTTTTTTTCCTCGTTGGCATTGAAGTCTGGACGATATGAGGCAAGCCAATGCATTTAAAGCGAGAGTTTAGCTTTTCCATTGAGCAATGATAACACAATGTGCCACGTCAAGTCAGTTTTATATAGTTCACTGTAGATCTCTACACAATTGTAAGCCGACCACCTAACAATGAACGTACTTACGTAACCAATCTGAGTTCGATCCAACTTTAACATAAATTTTATCAATCCCGTCAACTGCTCTGCGAATTGCTTCATGTCTACATCTGCACGGAATGTTTTCACAGTGTCACGGCATATGATGGAAGTGGCGCAGCATTCAATTTTTGGAGCGTCAATCGCACGTGTTTAGTTCTTCGAGCTGACAAGGAGGATGAAACATGAACATGCATATTTTATACTTTCCTGTATTATGAATGTCGAATCGCATACGTAGCACAGTCGGCGTTTTTTAGACCAACTGTCATTTTATCAAAATCCTTGGAGGTCAACAATTGCTGACGTGTTTGTTATCTTCATTTGCTTCTGATAAGTAAGGCGCTCATGGCAGTGTCGGTGGTACGTAAAAAAAGCAGAATCATTATTCTTCCATGATGAAAAACAATAATTTTTTTCATCGCTGATAACGATAATGGGTTGGTAATGGCAATGGAGAAATTTTTCAATTGTCGTTTGTCGACAGTTATGATATTGGCGTAAACCGTTTCCATTAATGTGTTTCTACTTCATTTCAAGCGTTCTATGTTTTGTGTTATTTTAGTCCTGGAGTAAGCGAAAGAAGCATTTGTGTCCAGCGATGCGTGTCCTCGACGAGGAAAAGTTTCCACATCCGCTGTTAGAGGGCGCGATCAAAACGCTCTACGACGGCTGCCTTCATGGAGTAAGTAAAGCTTCATGATCTGACAGCTGTCCAAACAATAATATAAACTTCGCGCAGTAGGCTCTCCATTTTAATTATTTCTTCCCCAGTTTCCAGCTTCTGTCGAAGCGAGTAAGATTCGGAGCCTTCGCACTGGCTTGTTGGGTAACACCAGTATTTTCAGTAAAGTCATGTCGCAAAACGGAATCCTTTGCAGAGTTCGTTCCGCTCATTCGATGGGATTGGTCTTAAGTTACCTTGAGTACGAGGAGGAGCAGGAAATAGTGTTGCAAATTCATTATTGTGTTTCCATGCGTTAACAGCCTGTATATCACCACTCTTTTTATGTCCTCTGTGCGCGTGTAAGTGCTGGAGAATTTTGTTCTTATTCCAATCTCTTTCTTGCACAATTTCGAGATTCTGATGTTTGTTCAAATAAATTATAAACGTTCGTTGCACGCCTCGTAAGTGGCTTTAACAACGGTAATGATTCCGTTGTGATGTATTTACACCTTCGATTGATCCATGCAAAGAGTTCCCGCAGCGCTGCTGGAATGAGAACGGAAGTGGGGACCGGTTACTAGAGTGCCTTCCTGCTTTTGGAGCGCGCTTAGATATTGGATCCACGATGGGTTTACGGAATTAAAGGCAGAATAGTCCCTGCTTCTAGACGAATGATTTAAACCTTGAAAATATTCATTTGTTTCTTCTAGGTGAGAATCATAAACGTTAAAAACGAATGGGTTCGCATAGGAAGAAGGGTTGTTGACTACATCTTCCGCATCCTCATTCTCCCTGCTCAGTCCCTTATCAACACTTTTTCCCCAGGGGTGGATTTTCGATCATTCTGCGAAAGCATTCTTTGTCGGGCTTCAAAGAGATGTCTTAAGGGAGTCGTCGCGACATCTCGCGATTTGTAATGTCAGAGCGATTAAGCTTATTTCGAATAATCTAAAGAGTCTTTAGTTTTCTTATTTTGTTGTAAAAGGTTTATTTCATTATGTAGACTTCGCTTATTTTCACGACTTCTTCTTCCTCCTACTCTAATCCAGTTAGTCTTATTTTTAGTTTTTAAACACCATTTCTATTATCACTTCCTTTCTAATTTAGTTTTAATTTTCATCACACCTGTCAACCTACCGCCGTTGCTCTTTCACCCACAATCGCGGATCTCGGTACGATCCTTTCCTACGCTCCCTTTTAAAGTTCCTTGTCTCCTTTCTTTTGTTCATCATTTTTGGGTTCATGATAAGCAATTTCGTGCGTCCTTCACGCTCGATCACATCACTCCACGCTAAATCGTCGCTGAGCCGCGTTACCGTTCCGCAAAACTGATATCCACCAGGAATGTATAACTCAAGGGAAGCGCAACATTATCTCGATTGATCAATAGTCCGATAAAACACTTCCCTCTTCGATATCTGTTGTCGAAGATAACCATATTTCGTCTGTGATGGAGGAAAAGAAATACGATATTACACAGATGGATTGTCTTCCATAAACTGATCGAATTCATCGCGGTATTGTCCCCTGTTCACAGAACGCGTCAATATCAATAACACAAAACAAAAACTATTTTTCATTCCACACGTGGAAGCACATGGTTTTAAAATCGGGAAAAGAGAATCATTTCCCGCATGCTCGTTGTAAATAAATTACAAGTTGTTGTCTTCTTCTTAAAAAAAATATCAGCACTTATACTACTTACTACTATTATCGCGAATGAGGAGTTTTAGAATTTCGGTCTGTCAGAGGTACATCACATCTGTTTTTATTTTTATACCGTCCGGTGGCGAAGTAGTCTTGCAGTCTTGCATCGATGCAGTCTTCCTTCTGCGTTGCAACATGGTCAAATACGAAGATTTTTATTTTTTTTTATAATATATCTTTATTAGTGAACGAATATATATAGTTCAGTATAATTTATACTACATCATATGTATTTTTTATGACTTATATTTAACTTAAATGCTAATCTTACAACTAAC
This sequence comes from Gryllus bimaculatus, assembly GCA_017312745.1. NCBI lineage: Eukaryota > Metazoa > Arthropoda > Insecta > Orthoptera > Gryllidae > Gryllus > Gryllus bimaculatus. The sequence goes on from BOPP01000186.1 coordinate 383,706, forward strand.
TAAACTACACATGATGAATAGGAAACTCACAGAGCACCTATGTGATTAATTGACTTCTGAAAATATGCTGAGGAATGAATCTAAATGGATATCTATTTTTTATTCTTGTTGGGAGCTGGTAGGTGGTGGCTAGGCCGTAGTGGGTGGCTTGGGTTATTGTGTTTATTTTGGAGAAGAAATTGTTAGATAGGAGCGCGATATGGTAAAGTATAGGAGGTAAATTAAATTCTTTGCAGTTGAATGTTTGAGATGAACCAGGGTGCATGAGTGGCAAGTCTGAGGAATTATTTTGGGTGATCTGTAATTTATTAATATTAGTTTTGGAGGCATTGATCCAGATAGGGCATGCATAAAGCATTAGGCGGTCTTAATTATTGCATTTATAGATGGTGATGGCATTGTTTAATGAGAGCTTACTTATGCGATTTAAGCAGTGGCTTTAGTTGCAATTAATTTTATTTTGTTTGCTGTGCTTTTACTGTTATGTGATTTTTCCAAATTAGTCTAGTATCAAATTCAGCCCTAGGTATTTAACAGATTCATTGTGTGAGATCCATGGAAGTGGGTTCTTGTTTATTCGGAGTGGTGTTGGGTTGAAAATTCTTAATGGAGAATATTTTGGCGCATGATTTTGTAGGATTTAGTTTGATTTTCCAATTTAACAGACCATTCATCAATTTATTTAAATGTGTTTGGTTTACAGATTTGATTTAGTGAATGATTAGACATGACAAAATTGCGGTGATCGCATCTGGCGATGGCGCGTAGGGATCGAGTGCGGGCGCGATGTGCGTGTGTTCGATGTTATGGGAATGTCGGCTGGTGTATAGGTTGAAAAGCGTGGGGGACAGTGGTGACCTTGAGGTAATCCAGCTATAATTCTGCGGGATTGGATGATGGTGATTATTAAACTGTGACTGAAAATGTTCTATCTTGGAGAAAAGCTATTAATGGTATTAATTAAATAGTTAGGGGTACTATTTTCTTTAAGCTTGAATATTAATCCAGATACCACACTGTCAAAAGCTTTCGAAATGTCTAAAAAGGGTAAGTATTGTATGCTCTTTTTTTTGAACATGCCCGTGTGGTATGTGGTCCGGTGATTCTTAATAATTGATGAGAAGTTGAAATTTATTAGGTGAAGGCCAATGGGTGCATTGGGATTGTTTGAGTCTTTATTTCGATGGAAATTTAGTCTTTTAAGGATTAGTTTTTTTCTAGGTATTTTTGATAAAGTGGGAAGAGGGCTAAATGGTTGTGTTAGTTTTGGATAGAGTTTTGATGGCTTGGGGTGGGTATACATTTGAATTTTTTCAAAAACGGGGAAGTAACCAGTTTTCTAATTATTGAATTGTAAAATTTGGTGATATATGCTATTGTGGGTTTAGGGTAAGTTTTTTAAGATTTTGTTACGTTATTTTGTCGTGGTCCAGGAGCTTTTTTTTATTGGCAAATCTTATGTATTTAATGACTTCATTTGGGGATATGTATTGATTTGTGTGTAGTTATAGTTGGGGGCTGATGCTATTTCGAAGGATGTTTGATGCAGTGGCTGAGATGGGGTGGCATTGGGAGTATAAATTGATTATGGCAAAGTGATGCGGCTCAATGTTTAGCCTTCTCATAAGAAGCAAATTTTTGCCTGTGGAGTTGTTTAATGGCGGTATTATTGCTTCTTTTTCAAGATACACATGTGCTATTTTAGTGATTGCAGACAACGGGTGTTGGTTATTTGTGCGGAGGGACTGGAAATTAAGTTATTGTCATGTTGTTTGTATGTTTCCGCTTAGTGATTTTTTTACGATGTAGGACATAAAATTTAACTCTTCTTAAGCTGTGGGTTACTCATGGTGCACCAAAGCTTCTTGTTTTGTTTCTAGTGTTAATTAATTGTGAGATATGTTTTTTCGGAAGTTTTTTATTGAAATGGTTTAGTGGTGGGTGGCTGAGCATTGTTATTAAAATGTGATTGTGTTAATTGTCGTATTGTTAAGAAGGCTATAGGTTGCTTCTAATTTCTACGGGAGCTTATTAATATTTTAAAGTGGGATGTATTGTTTTCAATTATTTCTTAAATTTTTTCCAGTTGATGTTTTGGTGTGTTAAGCGTGTGAGTTTGGAGTGTGAGGGGGCGTAATTTGTTGAGTTTGAGATGATCGTTGGCAGGTGATCCGAATCAGTTCAAAAAGGGAGCTAGGTGAAAGATGGTTTTGATGTGTTAGGAAATTGGCAATATCTAAAATTGTCTGGGTGTTGTTGTAATCGTGTGGGTAGTGAGTGGGTTTCTGCTGGGATAATTAACTGAAGTTTGAGGTCTCGTAATTTTTTGCTCAGTTGGCGTCCTGCAGTGTTGGTATTTCTACATCCCCATATAGTCGTCTTTTAGCATTAAATTCCCCAATCAGAAGAGTGGGCGAATTTATCTGGAATAGCGCCTGAAATATTCGAGTCAGAAATTGTTGTTTTCGGAGGCTTGTATGCCGCTATTAGGGTTTAACTATTGTTTAGAGGGAATTAATGGTTATAGTTTCGAGACCTGGAGTGTGTGGAAAGGTTGACTTCAATAAATTGGTATGGATTTTTCTATTAGTATTAGTACACCCCTCCGTTTGCATTTGATCTGTCGCGTTCTGACTACACTATAGCCTGATATATTAAAAATGTAACATCTGATTTTAAATGCGTTTCGTTATGCAAAGCTAGATTTATTTTCTTATCATTTAAAAAATACGTTAGTTCTAATTTTGTAGTTGTTGATGCCATTCGCGTTCCAGTTGAGCAGAATTTAAATTATTTTTATGGTACTGTTGCATTATTGTTGTTAAAATAGCTGCTGAGGGACATGCTTGGAAATTGCTGACTATTGTTGGGATGATATTATTAATAATATTGACTAAGAAGCAGTAATTGAGTTAATAATGGAATGAATGAAAGAGTTATTATTAGAATTATTTATAAGAGGAGGATGGTGTGAATGGGTTATTGTTAGGTCGGTCTGTTTTGATTTGTATTTTGGGGAGGGTTTGGAGCAAATGTAAAATTTGGAATATTGGTTAGATGTGGGAGAGATGGGAAGTTTTGTGAGGTGAGTCTTGGAGGGGGTTGTTTCTAATCTATTAGTATTGCCTGATTTGAGTTACTTGAGGGGGTGTCTATTGTTTTTTATAGTATGGGCATCTTATTGATCTATCAGCTCTGTGAGATCCATTGCAATTTTTTACAGACTGCAGGTAAATCTTTTTTAGGGCAATTAACAGAATAATGATTGTGCACAGAAAAATACACGCGATTGAATTGTTACAGTTATTCTTTGTGTGGCCAAAGTCTAAGCACCGCATACATTGAACTGGACCTTTTGGCCTTCTTCTTCTTTCTGGCTTAACACATAATATGTACAGATCTGATTTAATTTGTAGCACTGGTTCGATATTTTGACTGCGCGTTGGAATTTCTGCTGCAATAACTGAGATAGGCACGTTATTTTTATAAGTCTTCGTTACACTGATAGTTGGACGGGAATTTGTGCTGAAGGTCTTCGTTATTTCCTCTAGTGTAATTGTTGGTGAATGTTTTTGAAGACGACAGAAATTTTTTTATTGCTGGATCTTTGTAGGTGTGAAATTGTCTTTTAGTTTCAATGAGGTATTTTGATGGCTGTTCTGAGTCTGCTATTGATTTAAACATTATTTAATTCTGTTTCCGTTGAAATCTGTTGTAAATTGGGCTGGTTTAATTTGCTTTTGAATCCTCTTTGTTGAATCCGAAAATTGTAGATATGTTTACATAGATGGAGCGATTCTTAGGTTTTCGCCTTCTTGGGAGGAGTGACATTGGCAAACTCAAATCTTTTTTCTTGATCTGATAGGTTTTCTAGAACAGCATATCTGTTTCCCACTGTATATTATACTTGAGTTGAATCTGAAGTGGTTGATTTCTTATTTGGAGGGATGTCCTATTTCTCCTGAGTATGGTTCTTTTTGCACTGTTAGTAATTGTTAACGACTCACTTTGTCGGAAAAAGGCTGCTTCGCCGCTAGCTGCGTCTTTTGCTGAGCAGGAGGTTACGACCTGGAGGTTTCGGCCCCGCGTGATCTGTTGCGAGCTGTAAATCGGCACCTTGCAAGGTTGCAACTACCCATACTGATTTTTGAGGCAGCTGAGGGTTTTGGCAGCTCGGATGGCTCCGAATACGAGATGATGTTGTTTGTTGAATTTCTGGAGTGCTGGAGGTATGTCCATGGCACACTCTCTGCCGGTAGAGAGTTGCCATGGCTCCTGCAAATGCTGTGGACCCTAGGTCACAGCTGCTGAAGGGGGCTCACCGTTTTATAATAACTGATAAGCGAGAGTGGTTTATGGCACACTGTATGTTAGGCTGATTGTACTACACAACTTCACAACACAACGAGTACTTCACTGTTATACACTTAGTGAACTGTCTGAGTAACTTCACTGACTAGGCCAGAGCGAGCGATGTTGTGCCACAGCTGTTCGGCGCGACAATGAATACGAAGATGTCGCCGATCTTAGATTCTGAGGGGGAACGATATTGTCGTGTAGTGTAAAGAAATTAAAGGGAATAATGTCTTTTCTTTTTAAAACACCTTCAGTGTCCTTCAGTGTTCGAATACAAATACATATTTTCGATTTTGAGTTCGTTCAGAGTGGTAAAAGTGTCATTACTTTCGTCTTTTTACATGCCGATGGTCCAACGATGAGAGCTCGAACGCTGTCTGGTAAAAGCCTATTCACACGATCTCCGATTTGAATGTTTTCAACAATCCGATCACGTTCACGATAGGCATCTTCGACGGTTGTTGAACGATGTTCATGTTGATTGAGTAAATGATGACTAGTTATCAATGTAAAGTGTTTATTTTGTATAGTCTGTTTTGATGTCAATATTCTTTAATGATGATTCTATTATTTTTTTAAAAAGCGTTACGAAAAAAGGTATTCAAATTATTGCCATTGCAAATTTAAACATTTTATTTGCCTTAATATGGCAAGTATTTCAACTTCAGGCAGCGAGCAGTATGCGTGAAGTTGCATCCACTCGTGCGCACGCGGAGCCTGCGTCGTTAACTACATTTCCCGTCGGGCTTCCGAAAGAATGTAGGAAGTCGCTGCGGTCGAACACGTGCACAAGCGGCGAGCAGTGTGTGGAAAAATGTGTCCGGACGTGCGAAATCTGCGTCCTTAAATACATTTCCGATCGTGGAGGCACAATTACTTTCTGTCGTCGCAAGCGCATGCGCAATGTAGATAAACTTTCGAAAAAAACACATCGGACGATAGAGTATAAGCTTGTAACTTAAAATTTCAAAATTCAAGTCCCTGTCCAAATGAGTAATTGCATTCCATTGTTTACCATGTAATAAAGGATTCACCCAGAACGCATACTTTTTCCAATCTGTCGCGTTGCACCGTGCCCACGTGCGAGTGTAAAACGGTCAAATAGACAATGTATAAAGCATTCACACTGTCATGGTACCGAAACACATTCTGAAAACAAAAAAATTATTATTTCATTGACTACATAGCTTGCGGAGGCTTTCAACGACATTATATAAACAGAAATAAAAACAATTGGTCATAGGTGTGATTGCTATTAAAAGATGAACAACTTTGGGCACACCATTGAATCAAACGACAGTGTTTGTTCGATAAAAATCGGAGAAAACTACAACTTTTACGGTAAATGACAAGAGAGAGGAGATCGGTGATGGTGGAGGGAAATTCGATTATGATATGCAGAAGGGTCGTTTCAAGGACATTGGTGATGCGAAAGGCGAGACAGTCCCCGTTTTCAGGACTTTCGTACAAGAAAGTCTCGGAGAACTGCAAGACGACCGCTTCTAAGACAAAAATACATTAAAAAAGACTTGCGATGAAACTTATCTCTAAGAACTACAAGATAAATTGAGATGAATTGAGAAGGAAAATAGATCATCTGACCACCCGTTCGCTTTCTCAAACCATGGTCGTAGAGGATCACATTTTAACACAAAATGCTATTTCAAAACACTCAGGGCGAAAACGCAATGAGGCACGCGCGTCTACTGCTAGAATTGAATTTAAGTTCCTGTTGGAGGCTCACGAAAGGAAATTCCAATCGATCTCGTAGATATTGTTTCGCAAGTCGGTTTATCGGGTAATTAAAATTTTCACAATAGACTCGTTGGAAAGGTGGGCAATTGAGTAGCTCCCTCGGATGTTGTGAATATCGCAACTGGACGAAACATTCAAACAAGCAAAATCTCACGCGGGCGATATATTTATAGATCTGACATCGTCTTGTAATAAAATCGATTCCGATTGTAAGAAGCGTGTTGAGAGCACTAAAAAAGAACTGATTAAATCGATGTTTGATTTCAGTGAACCCTATGAAAATTATACACAAAGACAAAAAACTAAGATCTTAGAACAAAATCATAGATATCTAAGGAAGAAATTGTAAAAATATGTGCGTCTGATGGGAAAAAGGACCTACCCATGGCGCTGAAAGAGTATCTGAATTATATTTAAGGAAAAGGTTCCAAGTATGATGAAAGGACTGATACAATATTAGAAGAGGCCAAGATAGACTTACTGAATAATAATAATAATAATAATAATAATAATAATAATAGAGAAATAAATACGGTTTTTAGACAAGCAGGTTTGTATGTACATGAAATACATCATAAGTTCGTAGTAAACATTGAAAATATGTTGAAAAAAGAAAATGATAAGATTAAAGCTATCTTCACTGACATGGAAACGACTGTTGTGGGGAAAAGATCGGATATGCTGAACATAATGCCGGTCGATTATGTAAGAAAATTATTGATGGGTCTTCTTGAATAAAAGGAACTAAATGATGGAAAGAATATTAGTTTGACACGGACTTCCTTTCACGTCATGTTACCCAAAAATGAGAAGATAGAATTTCACCCATACGTTATTTTGGGGAAGGGGACCAAACCTAGAAATGTTGTGAGTGCTAATTGTGCGTCGCTCTAAACAAAGTTTTAATTTGGACCATGCATCAATTACACTTTAACATTTCGGGGTATAGTCACCATAAAATCTTAAGTCTCCTGCGAAAATTTACATTACTTCGATAGTAAAAAAAATGAATTCTGTTGCTGTGGCACGTTACTACGATATTGTTGGTTGCCATAATATATTTAAACAATACTCGTATGCCGTAGTTCGAGAAAAGATTTTTTTTCTAACATCTGCTTTATTTGCAATTTGTTCTACTCGAACATTCGGCATATATAATTGTACATACATTATTGACATGTAAAGAAACCATCCAATTCTGGTTCTTTTTAAAAATGGTTTTAA
>BOPP01000186.1:394800-414690 GCA_017312745.1 Gryllus bimaculatus
ATAGGCAACGCTTCACTTAAATTCACGAAATTAACTATAATATGAGGAGCCGAGCGTGAACCTTCCAAAACCTGAAGGCTTTCGAGAAAAGATGGATTCAAATAATTCTCCTGACCCTAAAATATCTAAAGAAATGATGTTCGGAGATAAAGTTAGTGCGTCGATTTTCAGCGATACACCTTCGATAGTAAATATGATTACCGAAGAAGAGTTTAATTTGGTGAATTCCACGAAAAGGAAATTAATATACCTAATATACATTTTATAATTGTTCTATTAATATTACAATTAACAATAATAATCCCAAAAATAATGCAGGTTACTTTTATTCTGAAATATTTGAATCTGATTTGTTCTGCACATCGCTATGATATTTTTCTTAATATGTATTTGACTTGCGATGAATCGATGGCTGTTTATGTTCCTAAGTATGTTAAAACCTGTTATTAAGGATGTTTAATTTCTTAACATACAGATAGGAACTAGTACACTTAAAACACCTGTGAGGGTCCATATTAACAGTGGGTAAACAGTGGTTGAAAATACCAATAATAATTAATTTTTTGCTTTCTCGCATTTTTACTTAGTTCTACACTTTGTATTCTCAATGCATTGATGTACGAATACATACAGTTGGCCGAAGTAAAGTCTGTCGACGGTATAATGACCTTCATCGTTCTTTTACACCGGATGCAAATAATTCTTAAAGATCTGAGTTAATTAGGCCATCATTTATAAAATTATAATATTATCCAGTTTAAGATATCATACAACTGTGGAGTGCAAGCAACACCACCTAGACACTGTATATCTAGGTGGTGTTGGTGCAAAGCAATGACAGCAGAGGATGTGTTCATCAATAATAGATTTTCAAATAACGTCATGTATAATTTTTTGAAAATATGAGTATTTGGGGGCTAATTAGAAGACAAAAATTAAGGTCGGTCCGAATTTACTGCGCTTCGTTGTAGAAATTCCCGACATTTGGATGTTTTATATGTTAGAATTTGTATATTTCATACACATCTGTTCGTTTCTTACGTTCGACTTTTGTTATACATTAACACATTAATCTCTTAGAATGTTTTAAAACCTATTTGAAATACTGCTAGCTTTGAAGGAATATCAGATTGGAATGTTAAATGACTCGGAAGGTAATTTTTGTGAATTGCGTCTTACTGTTGGAACATGATTTATCTGCAAGAAAACGAGTTATAATTTGTCGAATTTGTTTGAAAATATTTAGTTTTTGCACCAAATGTACGATTTGTAATGAGTAGGGTTGGCAGTATTTTAATACTTGTATAAGACTTTTAAATAATGCACATGCTCATCCACGCTAGTTAAATGCCTGTTTTCTTTTATAGGTTTATATATTCGCGAAATAGGGGTTTATTATCTTATGATTTGTTTGAAAAATCAGTCGTTTTTAAGTAAATTCCATTTTTTTGTATTCGACATATTTTTGATATCATTTTATATCTGAAAATGTTTATACATATGAGTGTACGCTTTCGCGGCCGGAGTCGGATTTATTTGGCTGCCCTGGTGACGCTGCATCCATGGCAAAGGTGCCATCGTTTGGGTTACCATTCAGCAACCTTCCCCAGCATTACATTGGCATTACTCCCTGAGGAAGGGCGCTAAATGGCGACCGAAACGTCGGTACCTTTGCCGTGGACGCGGCGTCACCAGCACAGCCAATTAAATACATATGGTGGCAATAATTTACAATATTTATTGTTGGGAAATTTGTGCGACTATCAATTACTAATTTGCTGTAATTGACAATATATTTTTGTAATAAAAGTATATAATACAAAGTGGTTATATATTTACAGTATTTTAAGTACAATGTACTTCCTAAAATTTGTTCTTAAATGTTGAAAAGTTGTAAATGTAATAACCGCAAAAGAAGAAGCCATTATCCCGAAGGCAGGCGTTCGCACGTTTTTTAGAGGATCGGGGCGGAAACGCGCAAGTCGGCAACGCCGTGCGCGCAGCGCGCTTCATTTCAAACGAGCGACAAGTTTCTTAACAAGAGTTCTCACACTTCCATCGGTGAACTGGGGAAATGGAAATACCCGCAATATTATAATATCTTATTTTCGATATTAATCAGATTTCCAGCAACGCTAAAATTTTATGGATATAATACAACTATACTTTTTGCTGGATAGAAATCAGAATGTAGAAAAGGTTTTGAATTATCGTACCTTTCGCAGAATCGGAGTTTTTAACGAAAATGCCAATGCCCTGCAGGAAGCTTAGCACGCCTAATGCATTACACCCTGAGGAAGGTCGCAGAATGGCGACCGAAGCGTCGGCACCTTCGCCAATGAAGCGGCGTCACCCGGACAGCCTAGTAAAAACATTTCGTATTGTTCTGAATACTTTCTAATTGTCTCAGTACGAAGTAATAAAATAATAGTATCATGAAAGTGACATCTCCGATTTGTTTAATCCATACTGACCATCATTCTGACATCGAACTGATTCATTCTACTTGAAATAATATTATTTTTGCAACACTTTTTTCAATAGAAATGAAAGTTGGGCTTTCATTTAAAATACAATCATTATTTTTCTGTAAAAAAACGAAATAAAATAAACTTTTTTGTAAATCTGTCAAAAATTTTAAATACAAATACAAAATTTTATTGTTTTTTTTAATTCTAACCCACAATATTTTACATATACCACGAAATTTCCAAACGTCGTACGATATATTGCGCTAGTATTTGTTGTCGGTAAACAAAATGTTTTTGTCATAATGTTTTTATCAATTTATTATAATATCGTAAGGACTAACACTACTGAAATTTTTCAAAGACAATAATACATTCGTTTTCAATGCGATTCAATGTAATTCTCAATCAGTTTATTAAAACAGTTTTTTTAATCTAACTAAACACTTTTTATATTCTCATCTTACTTCCTCCGGAGAGAAAGTATTGTAATCGTGCACCAGAAATCGGCGATTTTTCGACAAAAATCTAATTGCCTTCTCACCATCTTAAACGTCATTAGCACTATTCAACAACCAAATTTGTTGAAAAAAATCAGCAATCTTTTTTAATTTTGAAAATGTCTGAGAGTCTTCATGTAAAGTACCATCCAAAATTAATATATCGGTTTCAAATTCCAGAGACCGGGACATCAGCTATAACGATTGGGGAATATCAGTTTTAGAGAAAATCGGCTTAACGATTTACGAGGCTATAGCGTTTTGCACAGATGGACGGACAGGCAGACACAGACATACAGTCACGTTATGCTGTCAATTTAACTTTCGGTATGAAGGACGCACAAATAATTAATTGTAACTGCATCGCATGTTAAAGTTTTTTTCTATATTTAGTAAGTGGACTTAATCACTTTTTCCTTATCAGGATCCGGCAATAAGAGATTTTAAAGATTTGCAGTTTTTCGGCGTATGATTACAGTACTTTCTCTCTTTACATTAGTAGCCGCGAGTAAGTAAAAAATATAATAGACCTTTGGTCATAAGCACTATCGGAAAAAAATTAAATTTCGGTCAAATCTAATAACTCCTATTTTTTCGAGTTATGCCAGCGTTCCCATGAATCATCAAAGCACGCAGACGAATCTCTCGACAAAGAACATGAACCTTCGGCGTAAGAAGTCTTTAACTAAGCGCTCCTATCTTCGTGTTCTCTTGAAGCAGGCGCCTCGCGGAAATGCCTTTGTTTTCGCTGATCACCGGGATTCTGGAAGCCCCGGGCCACGGCTCCATTTGCATTTAATTTGCAGTTGAGCGCAGCAAAGTAGCGCAGAAAACGAGATTAGACGGATCCGCGATGCGCGTCTTCCTTTCGCGACGATTGCGGTGATCACAAGGCGCGTCTTTACGGCCTTGCTCAGCAGCCCCATTGGCTCGGACGCTTGGGTAATTAGTGCGCTGGCAAATATGCCCGATGACAGAGTAGATCTTTCACGCAACGCTTTGGCGAACAACATTAATGTGAGAGTTTGTCATCATTTTAATAGATCCTAACTTCATCTAATAAACAAATATACAGTGATACATTGAGAAAATCTCGAGGGCAGAAGGAGTATGAGGAGATATGTGAGTTATTGTGGATATAAATAAATACAATTATGTTCACTTCTTTCACCCCACGTGTTAGGAATTACTTCAAAACCAGTAGAATTATCAAACCGCTGTAAAATAACGAGAACGCGTGCACTACGAAACACTTCCGACTGTCCATGGCGGTGAGAGGTAGAGAGCGACGGGATGCGTCAGGGCATGGAATGGTGGGCGGGGCCGGCCGGGTATGGCAAGACGTTTCGTATACAACCGCGCCGCCCCGTGGTGGCTAAGGGTACGTTTATGTTGGAGCTGCGATAAACGATGAAAGCAGCGCTGCGAGCCAAACAGCGAGAACGTCGCCATGTAATCAAATGGAGGTGTTCATGTCGGCAACGCGCTGCTCTCGGGATCAGCGCTGCGACCAGCGATAAGAGCGGCGAAAACCCTTCGGTATGTTTTCGCTGCTAGTATCGCTGGTCCGCGCTCTTCACAGCTGACACACTTCAGGTGTTAAAAGTGTCGAATAAAATGATTGCTGAGAAATTCATCGTTTGTGTTTTTGTTAGGAGTCAAATGTGGGACGAAAGGGACATAAATCACCGCCATATGCTCGTTTTAGACAAATTGTGGGCCGACTAAATTAGTACAACACGTAAGTTTTAGAGGTTATGTTACATTCGTTTTTCAATGAACAACCAAAATACAAATATTTATACAGTATGTCTGTCATGTTTATTGTTTTATTGTGTTGTTGGAAACTAAATGTTACTTAAATAGAGCACATCATCATCTTGAAGTGATAATGTATTATTCCGAGTCATTTTTGTAATGTAGATGCTCAGAAGGTACCCCCATTATTTTGTATGTCATAACCATTCACTCCAACTGTTAATGAATTTGTAATTAGCAACCACAACACCTTGTAAAACTTGAAAAGAATTCCTTGTAGTTGTGAGACATTCACACAGATTGATTGGGATGATTTATTCTTATGCGCTTGCTATCCATGGCACTTTCACAATGCAGTCCAAGGAAGCATAATTTAAAACAGAAATTGTTGATGTGTTATAACAGAATAATGTTGACTTGTTAACGTACTTACAGAGAACTCGTTTTCAATAGACATATTGTAAGTTATAACTAATTAAATACGAAAATAACTAAAAAATAGTAACTTCTAGGGACATTTTAGTTACTGAAATGTAATGATAAAGCTTTATGAGTGTTACGGTCTTAAAAAGCAACTATCTGGGCACCACATATCCAATCGGGGATGTTATCTGAATGACATTATTGTACTTAGTAGTTAATCGTTTTGAATTGTCTTGGTATGAACAACGTGGGAATAGTGGGTATTTGTTAGTGTCAGCGCTTGAATTGCACTAATTGGTGTGGCCTATCGTTCACTCATAAATATGTCTATTTCGTCGAAATAAAATTCTTTTGGAAGTAAGCAGAATTCCTCTTAACTAGTTTCCAAAAAGAATTCGTTTTACATTGGAAAGGAATTTCACTTTGAACTGCAAGTTTTAAAAATATTTTCTTAATTATAAAACAGATAAATTTAAAAAACATTAGAAACTGACAAAAATTACTATTTCTAGGAATATTTTGATTTCAGATTATTATTTTAACTGAAAAGTAATATTAATTGAAAACATTGAACATTTATGGTGAGTAAATACGAAAACATTTGCAAAAATGTAAAAAATAATAAATTCTGGGGAATTTTTAGTTACTGAAATCATGTTAGATGACTTTTTCTGAGTCACAAACTTGTGAAATAATGCAGCAGGCCAAAAAATACAACAGGTGGTAAAATTGTAATAATACCACCTTAAATAGTAGTTGATAAATGTTAAAAAACGGTACCAATTGAGAAAAATTACGATTTCTAGGGATTTTTTAATCTTAAAATTTAATGTTTTATACTTGTTAGTACCATAGGTTTAAAATATAATGTTGACTTGTTAACGTACTTACAGAGAACTCGTTTTCAATAGACATATTGTAAGTTATAACTAATTAAATACGAAAATAACTAAAAAATAGTAACTTCTAGGGACATTTTAGTTACTGAAATGTAATGATAAAGCTTTATGAGTGTTACGGTCTTAAAAAGCAACTATCTGGGCACCACATATCCAATCGGGGATGTTATTTGAATGACATTATTGTACTTAGTAGTTAATAATGTAAAAAATATCGAAAAAATGCCACTTTTGAGCAACTGGTGCGCCCTCTAGAATTAATTTAAAAATCTTTTTAGAGTGCCGGGACTTGTTTTTTCAAGTGAAACTTGAATTCTGAAAAGTGGCCAGCGAAAAAAGGTTTTTTCGATTTTCGTTATATATAAAGTAAGTGTTGGAGAAAAAAATGTCATAAACTATCTACCTGACAGAAAAACTAGGAATGAATGCCTACTTCTATGTCCATAAAATTAAGTACCTTTGAACGGGCGATACTTTGGTTTGCTAGGACAATGAAGACGAGCGTTTATTCCTCAAAGTAATCCTCAAGAAATTCTCGAAATTACGCAGCGACTCCGTTCACGACAGAACCCTTCCCCCCTCCCAAGAAAGCGGAGAGTGGGTGTGGACCGCGCCTCTAATTAATCGCTCGGTTGCAGCCCGCGCGCAGCCAAGCGCACCGGCGCGGAGCGGCCATCGACGCGACGGAGGGCGAGGGCGGGGGCGGGGGCGGGGGAGGCTGTGATTTATCTGCTTGCGGGTGGGCGGACTCGCCGGGGTTTTCTCGGTGTCACAGTTGGTGGAGTAGCGAGCAGCGGAGTGGCGAGGGCTATGAGGACTGGAAGTAAAATGCAACCGGCCGGGTTTGGAAAAGAACGCAATGTAGCAGTGTGGCAGAACGAGAAGGATAGAGGTGAAGGTGAGTGAAGGAGCAGACTAATACATAGTAAACGAACTAAAGGGTGAAAGCTGGCCTGGTAGTAAGTGTTATTTTTTATGAGGATGCGTGAATTGACTCATATTTAATGGACATACAGGTTATCGATTAAAAACGTTCTTGTCATCCATATAACACCTGTGCCAAAGAAATTAAAAGAAGTCACTATTTATCATAGCAATATATTACCTGGACCTTAAAATAATAATAATAATAATAGTAATAATAATAATAATAATAATAATAATAATAATAATAATGAACAATTTAATCTATACGTATTTTACCTCTAATTTATTCCACCCTACGATATTATTACACAGAATGTAATAATTGCCAAGTTAATATCTTTCTCTAATACCTCAAACTTGAATACCTCTATCAAGTTAACGAATTCACTTAATTAGTTAATCTTTACATATTACAGGTGCTTTCGCAATCAATCTGTTCGTGATGTCTCATCTCTCCAAGAAACCATTTGATTTTATCTCTCATATGGAGGTGTTGTGGCACACAAAGACACATCGCATGTGCAAAATGGTTGATGCAGAGCTACTGTCATATCGGCCGTTATGTTTGTGGCGAAATGCCGAAATGAAACTACCAAGCCGTCCCAAGTCCTTAGAGACTCAAAATTAGTATGCTTGCTGCGCATGAAAAATAACTCATGAACCAAATCGCAGTGTAAATTGTAGCATTATCAACGGCATAGAGTGTAATTACTTGTCTAGATCTCATAAACACGCCGAAGTTTCAAACTTCCCTAACGGCCTTCACCCTACGGCCTCTGTCCAACGGCCTCTGGACAAGGGTCTCTCTCGCTTTCGCTGACTCTTCGGTTCCCTCTATGTCGTTCACGCAATCGGGAGCGCGGCGCCGCGGAAAGTCAAACTTCCAACTGCGAATCGACACCAACGCAGAATAATATACGGAATAACGGACATTGAAGTTTCAAATACATTATGATATGGAATTGCATGAAGCAGTGTTGCAAATGCGTGATGCAAAATCTGGGTTTCGGCAACATAACGGGGAATACTACCGTCTAGTCGATATTTACTTCAATAAACTTCAATAGGCCGACCAATCATCATTTCGAATTCCAGTTGTGATTCATTTCATCTTTTCATTCTTCTTCCACACAGGGAATAATGTTAAAACTTCTGGATCATCTCTTTCTTCAATGAGTTGAGGAAACAATGATTAGGAAATATGAACATTGTTTTAACAATTAATATACTTCATGTAATCTAGTTCGCTCTATAACGATACGACAGGGCGTGAGGCAAGACGTGAGTGGACGGAATGTAAGAGCCAGAAACCATAAGACACGGCACAGACTTTTAGTACAATATTTTATTATGAAAAATAAATGTTTTCATCATGAATATGAATTGTCATTAAAGAAAAGTTTGAATAACGTTTTTTTACGAATTAGAAACTGGCAGTAAATATAATAGATGCATTTGAGTCTCCATTGCGAAAAAAAGCATGAACTGCAAGGAGAATGAGTATTGATAAAAGAATTTAGTTCAATTTGTTTCCTCTGCTCCAGCAGTTTACTTGTAATTAGGCTTTTTCTTTTAGATGATTGTAGAATAAAGCAAGGAAAGATTCAGCATGATAGATAGTGTTGTTTTTTGTGATTGAAAAATATGGAAAGAGGCACAGACCGAATCGAAAGTTAAGAAGGTTTATCGAAAATAATTTAAACCTGTATAGGTTGCACGGCGGGGGTAAAGCTCCGGAGTCGGCCAGCCGTGTGTGAGTGAGGAGAAGCTAGGCCTGCGAAGTGCGCGGAGGCCAGACGCACGCGAAGAGGGGGCGGCAGCGTGAGCTTAAGGAACTGGCAACGGACTGGAGGCGCTTGATAAAGGACTTGTACCTTGCGCGCGCCGCCCTCGTCCGTCCCCGTCCTCCGTCTGGGCGGCTGCGCGCGCGCGTCTCGCCAATGCGCGGCGACAAAGGAACTGCTCTGGGCGGGCTGGGTTGCACGGGACACGACGGGACGGGTGTGGAGAAGGAAATCGGTGTGGCGTTGGCTGGCACCGGGCGGGGAAAGCGGGCTGAGGTAGAGTGGTGGGAGAGAGTGAGATGGAGCAAGAGGGTGGGGTACATCAGGCGGAGCAGGACGAGTCGAGGCGTAGCAGAACGGGGCGGGACACAGAAGCAGCAGGGCGGGAAAAAGAGAGAGAAAGAAAAAGAGAGGAGAGAGAGTCCGTGCTGGACGAGGTGGATGTGCCTGGTGGGGCGATGCAAGACGGGACTGAACCGGGTGGAGAATGGAGGGCACGGATAGTGCGGCCTAGAAGCGACAACGTAGTCTCCCGTGTGATCGCAAATTGCCGCGAGGAGACTACTCTCTCCGAGTCAGTGAGGCGTTAGGGCAACTGCCGGTGTGATTACGTCCCACAGATGGGTTCTTGGAGAACTGATTGTAGATTGTGAGGGTACTTACACAAAGCACTATGATTCTGAATCCTTCGGATGTTTGAGGGTGTAATCCAAAGCTAAATGAAGGGAAACTAATGAGAGATGTTAGGATCTAATACTTGATTAGAAATAAAATATTTAAGGAGTATTCGGTTCCATTTTCATAATGGATTTTTCTCTTCTTCAATATTTGTTAGTGACATTTGTGTATAGATACGGTATTTGCCCATACGTAAACGTCTAACCCTTACACAAGTTGCTACACAAGGTGCAAAAGCTTACAGACAGTAAGTAACAGACTTACCCATATTAGTTTTCTATTTCCTTTGCTCTAGGATAGCTATTCAAGCTTGTCACATATTCTTTCCTGCTGCAATCTATCGCCCCACAAAGGCATTTTTTGACATTTTTTAATTCTTGGGGGTTTTAATTGTAGAACGAAATTATTATTCTAATATAATTAAAGAACAAGAAAACTTCGTCCTAAACGGCAATTTCCATTTAAAAATTTAGAGCCGTTAAAAAAACTGGCGTTAAAGTGCTACTGTAAATTCAAACTTTAGAGCTCTTTTAAACAGAAATTTTTGTAGTTTTCGATAAACTTTAACTCACAAATACAATAGTGTTTACCAATAGCTGGAAATGTGCGTATCAACAGCGTCAAAGCTTTCAAAATATTTACATTTGTGTAATTTTAGAAAAAAAAATATATACCGAAATGAACTTGAATAAATGTTTGAATGAAATGTTTGATAAAAAATTTGGAGCCGTTTTTGAGGAAATGGCATTAAAGCGTTTCTGAAAATGCGGAATTTTGATCTAGTTTTCACAGAAAACAATATTTTTCATGAAATTGTATGACATTATTTTAAGCACATGTACTCATAAATACAATATTGTGAACATATTGCCGTTAATATTAACAACATAAAAGTCAAGTAAAAAAATATTGTTTTCTATTTTTTGAAACAACAAAACAATACATCAATATGGCGTTTATGGCCCTACTAAAAGTTTAAAGAAAAAATTGCAGCCATTTTGAGAAAACCTTGTGTTTGTTATTGTTAAATAATGCACATATTGCACGCGATATCAAGCGAAAAGTACTAAAATTTCAAAAATATGTGCATGACCGTATTGAAAAAACGTACAAACAAATTTTATTTATTAGTTGTTATTTATTGTAGTTGTGGGAAGACGCCCAAAAATTTAAAACTTCTGAAATTTTTGAAAATTCTATGTTAAATCTGAAAACCGGGCCTATGCCATCTTGATAAGTGTATTTTATTCTATTTTTACAATAAATTTAACAAAAAAATGTCAAGTCGATTTTTAGACAATTTTGAAAATTCGTGATGGGCTTTATGTAAAAAGTACCCCCAAATTTTGAAGACTTTTTTTCAAAATCTCTAAGATCTGTCGCGAGCCAGTTCTGTACGGGTTTCTTCAATTTGGAAAAAAATCCTACGCATCGATTAGGCGCTAGAGATGTTAACAAACACCAGACGGTCGAACGGACAAACGGATGTTTAAAAAAACACTTTGTCGGTATCAGAGAATCCCGAAACCGTATTTCCATCGAAATTTCGAAATTGATTTTCCGCAGCACTACATAACGTTCCCTATACTACGTATTTTACTCCATATATATGTACATATATGGTAAAGTAAAAATGAGTAAATCACGTTATCAAATACATGCAACTATAAAGTATCCTACTTAGTTACAAATTAAAATACTATGGAACTGCTATGGAGTAAAATTTTAATTTTCTTTTGATAGATCTAAGTGGCAAAAAATGGCTAAACAGAACCGCTGAAATGCATTCCACATTGGAAATTAATATTATATACTTGAGTCTTTATTTATTCTAATCAGAATTATTATTGTTACCCTAATTCTAATCTGATTTAATTAATCTGATTTTCTTTTATTATAATGATGATTTATTATGAAATATTTTTCTGCACTTTTTAGGAAAGTTGCAAAGTAAGATATGTCTCTTTGTAATATGAAATTAATGAAAGTTAGATTCAGAGATCTCTAGAAACCCCATGTGCATGATAGGTTGATTATGATAATGGGAAAGTACATTATCAGAAGATCGTGCGTGGTAGTTCGTTACACAAAATGCGGCAAATTTTCATTTAACTTGCTTTTCTCCCTTCTCGCAAAAATTGACATTTATCGCGGCATTTTCAAGAAACAACTGTAGATAAGAAGTATGTATTTGTCTCACCGCTGTTAGTACATTTATGTAACTCTGGAGTTGAGAAAATTAATTTAAATGACACATTTATTTATACTGATCTGCTATTGGCTGCAGAACAATATACAGCAATAAAAATGCAATGGATTTTAACATTAATTTAATACACAATGAACGGAGCTCTGGAATAGTATGATATTATTAGGGTTATCAAATCTCCCTTCTCAATTAATCATTGGCATAAATAGCATTTGTGAATAAATATGTTTTTAAAATTGACATATTTTCAACTACTTAAGAGCATCTGTCAATTTAAAGGATAAAATAATACAATACATTGAAGTCGAGTTTATGTTTGATGCATCAAAAAAGGCACAATACATGGAGCCTAAAGTGACATTGAAAGGGAACAAATATTTCGAGAAAAACATTCTCTACAAATCGATCAAGCCCGTGAAAATTTTCCTTAAAAGAGTACAAATCAACATTTTTACGCCATTCAAATCTCCTCATCCTTCTCCTCTCCCCATTTCTCTCTCCCCATCTCACCGAAATTAATGAAGTCTCCTTTAATAAAAGCCTTCAGGCAAAAATTCAATAAGCATTTTAAATTAACGCACCGGTATGCGGAAAGCGGTTTTACCGAGAACAGACGTTAGCAGCAACTCTGCCTGCAATCGTACCATCTGGGAAACTACATTGACGCGTTATGTAATTATACAGAATCAGTTTTACAGCCACAATTTTCCAAATAATTAATTTAAAATTTGCGAAGAAGTAGAATGTTTATACAATATCTCCCGATGGTCAAACCATTTTCAAAATGAACAACTACCCGGAATGCAGGGCACATACCTCTTCAGAATCCGTAGATCCTTTGCACTGGCAAATTATTGCTTGTGTACATATTTATTAAGATAGTTGCTATTGTTTAAATTGAAAAATTAATTTGAAGCTGAGATAAATGTGTTCAACTTAATTTCTGGTTGCAATAAAGTTCAAAGGGATAGCGAATATAAAGTAAGTTCTACCGTTGAATAGGATACGTCGAATTTAACTAGGTAATTCAAAGTTTTCCGTAATTCATTACTGATGTACTAAATGCCTTCGCAATATCGGTACAAAAATGTTTCATTAAAAATATAAGGCAGTGTTTTTTTAATGCATTTTTGAAGAAACTTACTAAGATGTTAATTTCACTGGAAAAACCGACTCACCGAGAATAAATCCTTCATAAATGAAAGCGAGTTATGCATTGTGAAGTGAGTTTGTGTCCGGTGGCAGTGGCGACAGCATTTTTAATTTGATCAGGGGCTCCCTTGTTTCTCTTCTCGGCCTCTTCCTCGTCATTAACTTAACACGTCGCATACCCTGGGAAAGGGTTTTGCAATGTGTAACAAAATTGTGGTCCGGAGGGAATTTCATGTTTCCGAAGCCGGGCCGGGTTGTACACACTGTGATGAAGCCGAGCTGTACACACTGTGAAGCAAACGTCTTAACCAATCGAAAATCACGAGCCTGCAACAAATTTTCCAAAATACTTATACCTGATTGTTTTAAAGGAAATGTGTATGGGAAGGAAATTTAAAGGAATTAGGTCGACGAGGAATATTTTTATCTCATGTACGCTCGGCTCATGTAGCTCATGCACTTAGCCTCGTCCGAATGTGGACATGCCATGACGTTTCAGCCTAACGACTGTCGGCTCGGGAGACCTGTGGTAAAAAAGTCGAGACCCCTTATGCCATCTATTGTCATTCTCTATCTGCGAGAAGATTTACATTATCAACCGTCTATATGAACTGGGACATGACAGAGGAAAGCAACTTTAATTTTTTCTCCCATCTAGTGATGAAATTCGCAGTTGCCTAATGGAAAGCTATTATGCTAGCAATGAGCCACAGGGGGGGGGCAATGTTTTTGTTATTTTTAATATTTAGTTGTAGCACAAATCATTCATCAGGGATACAAAAACTAATCTTAACCTTTCACAGAATGAATAATACACATTTATTCTCTCGCCACACTCTCTACTATTGTCTTCAGTTTGGAACTTAACCTTTCCCTCTTATCGAGACTTGCATTTTGACATCCTTGTTGCGTAAAAATTCTGACTGTATTCTTAGAACTCTCAATTAGCAGGTTCATTTAAGGTTTGATAAAGGTTGGAGAATTTTTATTTGCTAATCATAATGTTCGGATTTGAAGTGAAAAATTCTCTAAGACGTTTTTCAATGGTGATTTGTCCTCTAGAGTTTGAGAAGATTCAATGTAATTTCATTTTGCAAATCATTCTCTGACGCTTATTAAGTTTTTCTTCTTTTCCTGTTTTTTCTCTCTTCTTTAGCCGTTAATCTTTGAAACTGAGTTCATGTTTTGCATGAATTCATTTTTCAAATATAATGCATCATGACATCCATCTTTGGAAATAAATTTACAGTTTATCAAATATATAAATTATCTTTTCTGCCAAAAAACAGACTAGTCTTGGATATGTATGAATTCTGTTCAAAAGGAATTACTTTATATAGAAATGTAAGATTTTCAAACTCAAATTGGAACGAGATAGTAGCAGTTTTGTGAAGATATTGCATGTAAATATAAGTACCTGGAATAAAATCAAAAATAAAGTGGATTTAGCCCCAAACATGCATTTTTGAACACTTCTGGTTTTTGCAATAATGCTTGGAAACCAAGTGAAATTTTATTTGAATTCTTAGCTTGATGTCAGGTCTTACGAGAAATTCTAGGAAATTCCCGAATAGGAAATATCTCATCTCCCAAAAAGTGATTTAAGCAGGCGATGGCAGGGATCTGCGTGGGTTGGCACAGGGAATGTCTGATTAGATCTCGACGCAGGGAAGTCTCAAACAGGAAAAGATTGGTCTGCCTAAACAGAGAAGAAGGCCGCCGGATTGGGTTAGAGGAAAATGAAATAGAATCACAAAAACGTCGGATGTTGAGAGATATAACAAGGTTGCATGGCTAGACACGTGTGCCTGCTCTCGGCTGGCGAGACATGGCTAGGGAGACTGTGAAATAACAGTTCGTGATTAGTTGCACGGAAAGGTTGCATTATGCTGTTCCCAGATACATTCGTTACATAAAATTGCAGGAACGAACGATGCTGTCGGAAATGACAGTGGCTATCACGCAGGACAAAGTGCATCTAGGGCCAGCTGGGTTACGCTTTAAAACAAGGAGTGAGATACTCAACGCAGTGCAAGGAAGGAATCGCTAGAGACAAAAAGAAGGTGGGCCGAGAGAAAGGCAAGAGGGCTATTGGTCTGCACATTTGTAACTGTGCTTAGCGTTGAATCGTATTGTGTAAGACTTCTTTCATTATAAAGATATTTTGTAGTTTTGTTATTTTGGTAGATGGCTATTAAAATTTAACAAAGTATGAAGTAATAATAAAATGAGAACAAATTTTTTCGTAGAAATGGAGCTATGAACACGCTGATTAATTTACCATAATTAAATAAAGGAAAATTAATAAGCAGACAACACCGTGGGGATAGAATCGTCAAGTCTTATTGAAAATGGAAGGTATCTTACTTTATCACAAGCATAGCAGAAAAAGGAGAAATCAGGTAAAGACCAGTAGCTGTCGAAGCGCAATTTGTGCAGCAGCTCCAGCAGCGACGACAATGCCCAACGCGGGGGCCTCGAAGCTCTGTTCTCGGGCTGCGGAGAAAAGTTGTTCCCCACTGAGCGGTCCCGCTGAGCAAGCAAGTAGCACCACAGGGGGGAGTAGCGAAGTAAAGAAGAAAAAGTTGTGCTACTCCACACTGAAGATCACTAATCACAAGTTATCACATGTGGCAACAACACATCTGTTTGTCAAAACATTGGAGTACCTCGTTTGGCTTTCTTACCCGAAATACAGACGTTTGGAAGACATAACATTACACGTTTATTTATCAAGATAACCATCTTCAACGGTATGTAGTACAGGAATTGTCGAAACGCGTTGTAAATCTAACTTGAGATCAAGTGCGATTAGGCGATGCATTTTCAAATTGAGAAATTGTTTCAATGCCATGGCACGCGTGTGGCATGCAAAAGATCGCTGGGTAAATGCCGGGATAAATTATATCATATGACAATATCATATTTCTTACGTAAACCAATTAATGCATGAGCGTATCATGGTAGTTGATGGAATGCACAAAAGATTGAAGCTGACCTCGCACATTCTCGGGCCAGATGAGGTATAGAAATACAAATAAATAAGTAAATGAAATGTTGATATCATATTATTAAAGTAGAATTAACTTTGGAAATGGTGGAGGCACATTTTGAAACGCGGACAAAATTTTGATATACAGCCAGTAGTTTTGCTAAGACAGACGTACGCTATTTAGAAGAACGTGTAATAAGGCATTATTTTTAATGCAATTTTTCTTTCTCCTATTGTAATATTTGAATTTTTATTACAAAAGGAAAACAAATAATATTAATGAATTTGTTGATTTTTATCTTCATTTACAGTCCGGCTATTCTCTTGAGAGTTGTCAGTAAGGTAAGTTTCCCCTGGTTGGTTACGGGGCACCAGGGATAGTTTGGTGGTGGGGCTGCCACTCCTGCCTCAAACATTGCAGGGCAGATTTTTCGGGTTGCTCTCCTAGAGCATTGCCTTCTCTACGCTTTTGAGCTGGTCCGCCAGTGAGGGTTTTTCTTGATGTTGAGGACCTATTCTTTGTTGATTTACTTTGTTGTCCTACTTGGTTGATTTACTTATGTACAACAATTGATCGAAAAGACGCGATATAACCTTCCTACTATATCCTGTCATAGATTTTGAAAAGCTTTGACAAAGTCTCTCGGAATAAGTTATGGAGAATTATGCGTAATAGTGGATACCCTAACAACATCATAGAAACCATCAAAAGCTTATATTTTAAAACCACTATCAGTATTAACAAAGGAACAGGAACAACCTAATGAATATACAAACCAAGAGTCAAACAAGGTGCCCGATGTTCCGACCCTTTTTAATATATATATATATACGATCATATTATTCAAGAATGGCAAAGTAAACTAACCACACATTTTAAAATAAGCAATACAAATTTAAACACTACTCTATTTGCAGATGACCAGGCCATTTTAGTATCTCAGAAGACGACCTACAGAGAGCTGCCCATTACTCGAGTTAACAGGGAAAAATTATACTTGAAGATATCAACCTCTAAAACAAAAACAATGGCATTCCAGGGAAAACATATCAGATGTAAAGTAGTGATAAACGAAAAAAGTATTGAACAAGTAAACAACTTTAATTATTTAGGATTTAACTCTCATACTGCGACAAAAAAGATATAAACATAAAGATCCAAAAATTCCAGAAATTGTGCGGTACTATACGCAGAGCACTAAGACAAAAGACCAGACAAGACACCCAACTAAAATTTACAAAACTATGGCAGTCCCAATGCTAACTTATGGATGCGAAAACTGGACAATCAATAGGTCAGACAGAAGAAGATCGAAGCGGCAGAAATGAGATTCTGAGACCATTAGCAGGATATACACTACTAGATCATAAGAGAAATGAAGACATAGAGGTGAACTACAGATCTCCAGCAATGAGAAGATCGACTCAACGAGGAAGAATTGGTTCGAACACTAACCAGAATGCCAAGAACGTCCCAAGACTATCTTCGAATACAAACCAAAGGGAAACGATCCAGAGCAGACCCACAGCATTGGAAAGAGACTCTTGAGAGCGGAACGGGCCACTAGGCCCAAACCTTGTTGCTGATGATGATGATGAATTTGTTGATTTATTAAGCCATCCTTCAATAGAGTGCAGTATATTGCATTTTGCGTATTTATCGCATAAACATTCGCGGATTAACTGCGCAAATTCGTGATGAGATTTCAATATTTTAAATTAAAGTCCGGGCGCTCTAAAAGAAAATTGAACGAAATTTGCCTCACTTACAGTTAATTTGTAATACCTCATAAGATTTTGTTTGTAAACGCTTTGAGACTCATAGTAGTCCAACCGTTTGAGAAGGGAAAGTTGGTTTCTGAAGATACGCCAAGGCGCTTCTCTCTTCCGGGGGATTTCTTCGTGTTGTTCTTTAGCTTCTCGTTCTCGGTTCCTATCTCTTATCTAAAGTGCTTCTCTCTCCTGAGGAGGAGGTGGGGCGAAAACATCGGTGCAAGAAAAACTTCTCTTTTCAGTCCCAAACGCTTAAACTCGAGAAACGGGCGTTTTATCTCCCGCGCGACTCCCAGACGAAAACGATTTTCCGTTCGTGACGCGACCGTACCGCTTCTGCTCAGGTGCGAGGGCATCCCCGTTCAAGAGATTATCTCTGCTCTTGCGTCTCTTCTGGGCAGGATTCATTGCTACTGTAATCCATTACTGGGTGATTATCTTGAATCGGCTGAGCTTTTTCAGCGTAGTCACCATTTTGGGAGCATATCATTTTCATTTTAGTAAATGGATATGGTTATCTCGTTTGGATGAGTCTCGTTAAATTCCTACTTGCGTATGCAAGAAGAAAATGTGTCTCTTAAATGGAGAAAAACTCATTGCATATTTGACATTAATGATTTCTAGTGTTATGTTTACGATTTGCAGTTCAATATTAGCAGGCTGGGGTGGTTCAGGGCATCAATTGATGTCACTGCAGTGCGTCTAATCGAGAAATTATATGGTTTGGGCCTCGACAGTGGCAGGATTTTCGACACTATATAGCTAGTCGAATCAGCCCCTGCCTGCTGGAGATTTTCCGCGGCCTACTGGTCGGAATTTTCCGACCAGGTTCTGTGGCTTATCTGATCAATATCATGTAGTCTTGTATGTAGTCTTCTAACAAATGGTTCATGTACCGTGCGGTATCTTTCCTTCCTCTTCCCTGTCTCGCCCTCTATTCTCATCCCCTTACTTACACACACACGTTTCTGAACTACACCACCAGACACATGTCGGGAGACTATTCAGGAGCTTGGAAGTCGGCCCGACAGGGGCTGGGAGATACCTGAATGGTAAAAAACCATCAAGCCGTCGACCTCCAGTGAGGGATGGACACCATCCCCTTTCACTACATATACGGGAGTATTGGCATAGCAGATGACGAACTCGGAAATAACGAAATAATCAATGAGTTCAATGCAAAGACCTATTAGATTCCTATGAGATAACATTGCGGACTGTTGGCTGATTTTTATAATATGACTTTTTACCATATTCAAGACGATTCTAATTGCGTGGTTGACGTCTAACAACAGTGATGGGGTGGGAAACTCTAACATGAAACACTTATATGAAAAATGTAAAAACATTGAAAGTATTCAACAAACACGCCTTTTTTAGCACACTTACTCGACAACTCCTGATAAGCCAGACAATTATATGGAATGTTAGGAGGTTCGACTAATAATTCTATTTGACACTTCAGATAAATATAGGATGAAATATGGCTGTAAAATACTTTAGAATAATCTGTACACTCATTATAAATGGAAAGAATTTACCGTGAAATATTTTACCTCAACATTGTCCCCAAAACAAAAACCATTCCCCGCTGTAGATTTCATGACTGATGACTCCTGAAGAGAATACTCCCAGAGAATAGGGATTATTTTACATCAATAGGTACATACAATGGGGAACTTTGCATCGGATTGCATTTCCGAATTTTTTGACAGTAAGAAGAATAAACCTTTCAATACAAAGAATATATATAGATGTCCCACTATCATTCTCTGAACTTCTAAACGACGTAGAAATCAACATTTTTATCTAATTCCTAATGCAATGTTGAGTGCACCTCCACATTGAGTCATAGCTTTTTATGGTAACCGTAACTTTTGCTGACAAATTGTCCATAATATTTTCTTGAATTTCATTCCATTTTGAGATCAGGGCATCTCTAACATCGTTCCGTGAAGTGACATTTAGTCCGACCCGTTTAATAAAATCCCTCGAGATCGCGCGTGCAGCGTCCAGAGAGACTCGGAGCGGGAGTGATTTCCAGACAAACGGCCTCCACAGGCGGAGGCGCGCCGATAACCCGCTTAGGGGCAGCGTCGGAACGGCCTCGACCCCGGCCCCGCCCAGGTGGGAGCTCGTTCCATACACCCCACACCCGCCCGTGCTCGCCGTCTCCGCATTTGCTCTGTTGCCTGGTCGAAGCTTGCATTACATATAGGAACACGCGCGCTCCTTCTCTCTCTCTCTCTCTCCCTCTCTTCCTCTTTCTCATCTTCTCTTATTCTCTTGACCCTATTCCCTTCTCTTTCCAACTTTTCTCTGTATCT
>BOPP01000186.1:414715-439035 GCA_017312745.1 Gryllus bimaculatus
CTCTCTCTCTCTCTCTCCCTCTCTTCCTCTTTTCTCATCTTCTCTTATTCTCTTGACCCTATTCCCTTCTCTTTCCCAACTTTTCTCTGTATCTCCCTTCCTCTATATCTCTCTTCTTTCTTAATTTCTCTCTCCCTTCTCTCTTTTTCTTATCCTCTCTTATTCTCTCTTTCCCCTTCCTTGCCTTTTGCGTTCTCTCCATTTTCTCTTTCTCTTTTCCGTTTATTAATTCTCTCTCTTTCGCTCCCTCTCTTTCCCTCTCTCTATCTTCTCTCCTTCTCTTTATCCCATTCCTCTCTATCTCTCTCTCCTGTTTCTCTAATCATGTCTTATTCTATTCTTCTCTTTGCACTTCTTTTTCTTTCTTTCTCTCTTTCCTTACCTTTCTCTTTCGCTCCCTTTTATGTATCTCTTTCCCTCCTTTCTTTTCCTCTCATTCCCTCTCCTTCTCTTCCCCACCCTCTTTCGATCTCCGTATCTTTCTCTCTCCGTCTCTTAGAGCATCTCCTGGCTGGAGCGGTACATCGCTGGAGGGAGATACTCGTACTTGTTTGGGGAAAATTTCGCAAGCTGACGTGTAGGTCAGCGCTGGTTCTAACGTCACAACGAGAGGAAGATCACCACCAACTCCCATGAGAAAAACTCACTACACTTAAGGGACTAGCGTTGCAGTTGTGCTAGATACTGAATACTGAATACCTGTATACTGAATTGCTGAGTAAATTGAAAACACCTGTAAATAATATGTCGGCCGTTATTTTTGTTTATTTGACGTTTTGCTGCAAAACAGCGGAGGGGCTCCTAACGTTTGTTGTTGAAAAACGTCTCCCGCAGCTGAACCAGAAGCACCTGTAAACAGACCTCGAGGTGTAAGTAAGAGAGAATGTGCAAGAGCGGTTGTATTGGCTAGAGATTCTTACTTCGGTGTAAAGGTGTTACCAATTTGTCTATCAAAAGTATTTTATTGTTTGTTTTGTCATTTTTAAGCATCATAGTAAATAAATTGTGTATTTCCTGCAAATGTAATAAATTATCTCTATAAATTTAGACTACCTAAAATTCTTGTGAATTCTCCCGCAGCTTCAGAAGCTAGAATACAGGACCGCCCGTTAGCAACCCACATGGGAAGAAACCGTCTATGCCGTCTTTCGCCACTGGGGGCGAAAGGGGCTTTTCTCGAGTTCCTTGGAGAGACTTTTCCTAGAAAGAAGTCGACAGCGTTGAGCGTGTCACGCGAGAAGAGTGGCGCGGGGCGAGGCAGGGTGTGGGTGGCGGGGCGAGGCAGGGTGTGGGTGGATTTGGGAGGCGGTGGGACCCGACAGCGTCATGCCACCGCGGTGGCTTTGCATAATGCACCCGGGGAGGGTGAGGCGAGGCTGGGCGGGGCGAAGCAGGTATGGGAGAGGCGAGTCGACGCATCCTCTCAATTCCAACGATAGGCAGGTCTTCCACGCGATGCTGCGTTCGCAGGAGAAAATGTAGTTGCTACCTCCGAAGCATCTTCCCTGTGGTTCATATTCAACAGTTGCGGCCGCCTCATAATCTTCAGGTTAGAGTCACGACTGTGATGTATTTTCGACTCTCGCATGCGGCTTGTGGTGAAACGGTTACCGAATCGGACTGTTATACGCAGGTTCTCGGGTTCATACGCGATCGAAGCCGTTGCTTTTTAAGTGCGAAAACGTTTTTCGTACGTCTTACATTGGAGGGGAAGTAATGCCTACTATTCCACGAGGAAGATTTACTGCATGTAAAAGATCCTCACGCCCAAACGATGCCTTGAAGCTACGTTCAAATCGTCTGTTTTGTCGCCCAAGTGATATCTGTTTTTCCCGCTAGATGGTGAGATGTTCTTAGCGAAATGTGCGTGGTCAGACGGAAAGGCACGACTGACGCACTGAGTCTCGCCAGTAAAAGAAGGCATCTTTGAATTTAACTGAATAGATAGAGATCTAGATTGCCATATCTTATTGTTTAGACGAGACGTTTAGTAACCTACTGCACTGATATGTTAACGGTGTTTTGTCGGCTATCAGGAAACATATTTTCATGCAATACTGATATTTATAATTACCACACACGTCGTAAAAATCACGTTCATAAAGTGTAAGTATCAACAGGTCACTATCAAAAATCTACATACAATACATGTACGTTACTTTACAACGCGCTGCCAAACAACATTAAACAATTGAAGTCGGTTCACAAACTAAAGTTAAAAGTAAAATCGTTTCTGCTGCATAACAGTTTCTATAAAATTCGATACTGTACTGATTATAAAAAATAAAAATAATGCTTATTTTAACAAAACAGTGATATATATATATATATATATATATATATATATATTGTGGCGTTATATGATTGCGCAACCCCATAACCCCACTCTCTTGTGTGAACAGGGAATTGAATTGTTATCTGCATTCAACATTGCATTTTTCTATTTTTTTCATTGCGAGTGTGCCCAGTATTTTAGTACGTTTCATTCGTTCGACAAGAATGACGTCGCCTCATTTTTGCACTGAAGCAAAAATTCAGGAAATTCAGCCCAGATTTATTTCTGTGGATTCACGAGCATGCCACAAATGTGTGTGGTACTGTACGACGGAACAGGCGCAATATGCCTAAACTGAAAAAAAAAATTAAAAAGAGGAGAAATGCAGTCAATGTCATCTGATACTATGCTCGGTATGAAGTGGTGTGGCAAAAGAGAAGTATGGATGTTGACTACTTGTAACACCGCAGAAATGATTGAAACTAATAAAATAAACAGGATGACTGGCGAAAAGATAAGAAAACCGCAATGTGTTGTTGATTACAACACAAGTATGGGAGAAGTTGACCGTTATGATATGATATTGAGCTCGATACAATCAGAACGTTAAGAGCGTCAAATGGTATAAGAAATTATTTTTTCACATTTTGGACTTGTGCGTATTAAATTCTCATGCACTTCACAAATTGGAGGCAGGACAAAATATTCCAATGGCGAAATTTCAGCTCTCCTTAATTCGAGAACTGATTGAAAAAATTTCCACAGAACGCAGAAAAGCTGGCAGAGGAAGGCGCTGAGAAGACGAAAATGTCCTTCGATTTACGAAAGCATCTTTTCAAAATCTGATACCCAGTGATCAGTCTAATAAGAGTCACCAAGCGAAGATGTGTTGTTTGTGCTAAACAAAACAAGCGTCGAGAAACTAAGTACGAATGCAAAGCATGCAATGTTCCTTTATTCTGCTGCTCCGTGCTTTAAATATTTCACACAAAAAAAGAAATATTAAAGTCAATGTAACTTGAAGTAAAATTATTATAAAAATTAAAAATTATAAATCTTTCTAAGATAAGAAGAAGAATTTCAACAAAAAAATAGTTCTAAAAAACAAAAAAAATATATTTTTTAACTTCGCCGTGTCGTCCAAAGCCCGATTAAAAAAGACAGAAGGGAAATGTATTTTCTTTCACTGGCTGCGAGCGCAGACCGTCTGGAGCGCACGAAACTTATTCAGCACAGGGAAGGGGGTCATTCCACTACTCAGCACAGGTAGGAGCGCCACCAGAAAAAACGGCCTACGGCCGACGGATAATGTAGCAGCGAAAAGGTTACGATTATCTTCCTATGCTGCGCCTAATTCTGGAGACCATTCACGAAAATTACCTGTTCCTTGATATTTATTTGTCGTGAAAGTACCGCTTCCAGGTACGTCACAATCTCTCTCTCTCTCTCTCTCTCTCTCTCTCTCTCTCTCTACTATATATATATATATAATATATAATATATATATATATATATTATATATATATATATATAATATATATATATATTATGTCCACGTTTAGTACACTGAATTAGTTTACATTTGTATTGTATAATTTAAAAAAAACGTTATATGATTGCAACAAATTGCCACAAATAATGTACTTTTGCCGGGTCAATGAATCCCATCTTTATTAGATTTTTGTTCAGTTTCCCTGATCCATTGAGCAAATGCTTAGATGGCCCCTTATTTTGCTTCTGAACGTAAATGTAGCTTCACTATGTGCACGTTTCGCTGAACTCTCGTTTTGCTTGTAATGGCAGGAGTAGAGGTAAGACCGAGTTACTATTTGTTAGCAATGCAGCAAAATCATACTTCATTAATGCATAAATCATACGAAAATTTCTCTTTTTTTAAATATTGCTGTTTTGCGCTTCTTTAAAATTTATTTTTATTTATTTATTTGAAACCTTAAATCAACTTCCAAGATTTTATAGTGAAAATGACGGGAAGGGATACTGGAACTGAAAGAAACCGTGCGCAGTTAATCTTCTCCCTCATTCTCCCCGTCACATACAGTTTTTACTGTTGTTTTGACTGAATAAATAAATAAATAAATAAATAAATAAATAAATAAATAAATAAATAAATAAATAAATAAATAAATAAATAAATAAATAAATAAATAAATAAATAAACAAACAAACAACCAAATGAGAAAATATGTTAATTTTTGTTGAAAAATATTACTTTGGTGCACAAGTTGTGAAGTTTTTACTTTTAATTGTCAGAAGTATGTTTAATATTCATTTCTTGGAGGTTTCTAGCATAAATATGATGTATGTTTATATATTTTATAATTTTAATGGTCATGTAATTTACTAGTTTCAGGAAGGAAAAATTAATATAACTGCTGTCATAAAATGGGCTGTTCTATATAAAACGGAAACATCTTTACCAGAATAATTTTTTGTCCCGATTGATTCTGGTTTAGACAGATTTTATTGTAATTGCATTTTTCTCTCTCAGGCGGTGTCATCAATCAGTTTGGTAGAGTGACTTTGGCAGCTTCCGCCCTAGAAAATGAGGGGACTTCATCCTCATCTACTCTACGATCGACTGCAGATGACTAGCCATCCATCTTGACTCTCCCACCAGGTTCTTTTATATAAGTGGAGAGTCAAGTCGTGCAGAATAGCTTCGATTCGGGAAGGACTTCGATACTGAAGGTTGTAAACCTGGATGATCTGATTATGAAATGGTTTTCTATAAAATTGAGAAAGAATAAAGTTAATTAAAGATACCATTTGAAGCTGATCTAGATGCTTAATTTCATCTAGATTATCACTAATAATACTGAGAAAGTTATCTTTATTAATATTATTATTTATTGTTTTATTATTATATTGTCGTGTCCCTTATACAGTGAAATTATCAATTAAAAATAATTTTGGAAAATATATTTTTCTTTAAGGATTGTGAGCTTTCTTTGACCTATTAGAAAGGTAAGTGTTTATCCAGAAAATTTCCAAACGTAAATACATTTGTTATAATAAAAAAACAACAAAAAATTGCCCTTTGTACAATAACAAAAATCACTTCACACATTTCTTTTCTCTCTTCTAGAAGAAAACAACGAAATTTAATAAATTAATTTACAATTATACTGTCTTGGTAACACTTTGACCATGATAGAGTGTTAATCAAGGAGTTTGCAAAGTTCTTGCCAAAGTTACAAACATTAATTTGAATAACATCAATAGAAGATAAAATAAATTTACCCTCTCACATAATTTAACATTAGTATTTCATGTAAAATTACACAATATTTCTCTTCAAAGTAGACAAATATATTACACACAAAAAAACGCTTACATCAGTACAATCTCTCTCTTGAAAAACAACGTGAAACCTTTACAGCACAAAGAAAGCTCAAATTTATGCTCTCTCGCATGTTTTTTTCCTGAACTAAATATTGTTCCACACCCAATTATAGTTGCATTTGTAAACCATTTCCATTAGAAAAAAGATTAAATTCCCCTTTCTCCACCCACAAGCACATAATGAAGTTCCATTCCCTCCAAATACCTATTCGCACCCCGAATGTTCATAGAAATGTTTTAGAAGTGCCTTGTTATCAGCATTTCATTTACGCCCTATTCAATCCACTCGGGCAATGTTATTACTAAATAATCGTTTGAGGAAGTACATATCGAGATCTTGTGCATCGGCGTCGTCCTTCTCCATGCTGTCGGTCGCATCCTAGCCTCCCCAGGCCTACGTGTTGGCGGATTCCAGTCCGTCGCGTCGCAAAAGTGGCCGTTTCAAATCCGGAGCCCTGATACACTGCTTGTGGCTGCAGATCCACAATTCAATCATCATAAAGTTCTTTAGCTTCTGAGCGCACCTCCACGCCTAGCTCTCGCTAATCATCCCCACGTACCGTCGTTCAACTCCTTTTCAATCGTTCCCACCACCTCTCTCTCGCTTCGGTCGGCACGGACACCCCAATTCAAAACGTCTCAGAACGTCTACCTATTAGGTTTACTATTTCTTCCCCGCGCTATTCAAATGTAGCGTTGCCATCTTGATCACAGATAGGCAATGGTTACAACTAATTATAACTCTAATTCTAATTCTGATTGCAAATGTTTGTAATAGTTTTGTAATTGTTCTAATTCGCCTTTTAATCATGTTTGCTACCGAGCATTAGCTCATAGCGAACTTTAATAAATCTATCTAATATTTCATACAAATACGAAACAACTGGAACTCATCCGCCTTCTGGAACATTCTGCCACATCGTGATAATTAGTTTCGGGTGCAATCTGAACAATTCTAGCCTTCAGTAAAGCACTGTACCGTTGAAAAAAAGAAACTCTTGAAAATAAACTGACTTGTATTTGATACTATTTTAATATTACGTTTGTAAACAAAAATGGTTTACGGAAATTATTAATGTCCTGTTTTCATGCTGAATTCGGGTTTAACGTTCGTACAACCGTCTACATTTTTATGAAACTAGTATCTTCGAAAAAATATACGAGTGGACAAAAAATGTGAGCATGTCTATAACGATGAATACCTAATATAATTGACATCGCAATAAAAATAAAATATTTCACATTTATTGGCTCGCACACGAGTTAATTCACACAAACATGTTCTGAGACCTATTAATGTAGTATTGATTTAAAAGTATGTGACCACTTGTTTGTAAAAGACAAGTTACAATCGATGCACGCCGATGCAGCAGCGTGAAATGTTCCGATAAAAGAGCTCTTCGGTTTGACGTTGAAGAAGGTCCAATTTGCAAGGAAAAAACGAGAAAAAATAAAAAGGATCACTCTACAATGTCTCCTGCAATAAAGAGGGGGTGCGTGGCGAGTGGTATTGATTGGTTAATTAGTGTTTCCATGCGAGTCAACTATTGACGTTATTACTCTCATACTTGTATTGCATGCTATATACCAAGTGGTGGCGGTGTTTCTCCCCGACTAAAACCTCCTTCTCTCGCTGACCTCCCGGTGACCCACCTCTAGGCTCCCAGCTGGTCATTGTGTGTAGTAACGTAGTGCGTGTACAACTGTTGGGTACTGACTCAAAACCAAATATACGTATGTTATGGCCGCACTCGATCAACTATAAGCGTCCGAAGTTCAAGACATTATCAACCAGCAACCTACTACCACCTCATATGAAGTTCTGAGCCGCTTATCTCTTTCAGGAGAAAACGCATTATCCAAACTTTACTTTTAGAAGAATTCGATAGTAGAACTTCATATCATTTCTAGCTTCATCTTAAGAACCCCACATCTGCCTCACCAGTTAGCGAACAACTGTTATAAACTCTTTGGTTACAGCATCTGCCATCTCATACACAGGTATTCTTCAAACCCAAGCTGACCTCTCATGCGATCGTTTGGCCATAATTGCACATACAATTATGAAGGTAAACGAACGCAATTGTAATTAGGTCCTATGGCAGTGTATAACTATGCCACAATAGTGTGTATGTGTATTTGTGTGTGTGTAAAGAATGAAAAGGTAATGAGGATGAGTAAGGAAAGATAGCGCAATCCTTGGCTTGTTTGGTAGGATACTTCTCTTGCATTCGCCTGGTATTAATAGAAGAAACTTCAAAACATTACTCACCAGAGCCGCTAGAATTCTTCGCTACAAAGCGTCTGTACTCAAGGCTGCTATCTAACTTGCTGATAAATTTCTTCTCCTTCAGGACTCTAAACCTATGGACCTTCTGATGATCGACTCTTCAGAAGCAACGACTGAGTGGTTAGTATAATGAGTTGTGAGCCGTCGCAACCAATACGAGTTCGTAGGGAGAGGACATGCGTGGAACGAAACCCGGACTCTTCTTCTTACGCCGTTTCCACGCAGAGCACTTTGAGTGGCAGCGGGGCGCGAGGCGATTGCAGGCGCTGCACCGAGCAAACGGGGAGGCAGAGACGGAGACCTTAGATTTCCTTTCAGTTGATGGTTGGAGCAGGACCTCGAGAGTGTGGACGCGCGGAAATGAAGTTTGTTCTTTGGTCTGGGCCGTGTAATGTATAAAGCATTACACATTTCACGTTACAAACACAGTAGCTATTAATATATACTATATTTGTCTTGGGTAGGTAATAATTTCTAGCTTCAGTGTTTACTGTTATCGATTCCCCGAGTTAAAAGCTGATGAAAGCCGTAGATTTTTAAGCGCAAAAATTCCTTTGTATGCTTTCCTTAGGAAGGGAAGAAAAGCCGGCTGTCATATGTTGTAGATTTACTGTTGCACTGAGGAGATATATCGATGTAGATTGACGAGGCCTGGCACGAAGTCGGCGTTCCAAAACATCCAAAGGTGTTCGATAAAATTGAAGTCAAGACTCTATGCAGGACAGTCCATTACAGAGTTGTTATTGTCGTGTAATCACTCCGCCACAGGTCGTGTAGTATGAACAAGTGATCGATCATGTTGAAAGATGCAATTGTAATCCCAGAATTGCTCTTCAACAGTGGGAAGCAAGAAGGTATTTAAAACATCAACGTAAGCCTGTGCCATGATAGTGCCACACAAAACATCAAGAGGTGCACGCCCCCTCCATGAAAAACACGACCACACCGTAACACCATTTTGGACGTACCCAGATACTTTTCATCACTTGTATGTAATCATTTGAATATACGCAACCATGTTCGTAGGAATTCAGAAAATTAGAGAAATATATTTGGCTATCATATTAAGTATAGAGATAGATTCTTCTTTTAAACTTCTTGTGTTATATAAATAAAACAGAGTAAGATTCACATGATTCCGGAGGATTGTATTTTCCAATACGCTAATTCTAGGAATGACATACCATTCAGTTCCTGCACCCAAGAACGATTCAGTATTAATACGAGTAACAAGGAAAAGAAGTGTCTTTAAGGGTCGATTCCATGATGCACAACATACACCTTTTTTATCTACTTGACCAACAGTTCGGCATACATTTTCAATTATTTCTTACAACCATTTCTTACATTTCTATAGCAAAACAAATTTCAGCTTTGGAAAATGTGACTTTTTTCAATGACTTTTCTTTTGTAGACCTCATCAGCAAGAAATTTGTGAAGCAAAACATGTGAATAAGAGAAATCGGGTAACAGATACCAACTCGCGGACACGAACATTTATAATTCGTGGACCACACGATAAATTATTTTTATTGCATGGAAAATAACTCGCAAATGCCTTATAATTATGCTCTGCAGACATCCACCCGACTGGGTACATTGCAGTTATGGTGTATAGAAGCAGAAAGATATCAATTTCAATTTTCTAGTTAAACATTCTTAGTGATGCATGAGGTCAATTTTTAAACCTGCGAAAGCGGAAGTCTATAACATTATATTATTTTCATTTCAGTACTGTGAAATATTATGTTGCAGTGTAGCAAATATAGTACTATTACAGGCAAAGTTCCTGTTTTCTAAATACTAAATGCTGACTCACTTAATGAAGATTGGGAACACACGTGAGCAATGGAATGAAATGAAATGTCTATTCATTGTTGAAACACATTTAATAAATTTATGAATTCAACAAATTTACAACACACTACCAAAAATAATCTTCACAGATTTTTATAACTATTTATTTAATTATATAATACAATAATTGATAACAATTTTGATCATTTTATTTGTTGCAATACTGGTAAGTCAATTAAATACACCGAGTAGCAAGATTAAGGAAATGTTTTGTTCTTAAAGACGTTATAGACTAATGGGCAAAGCATGGTTTAGATTTTCATTTGTGTTTGGAAAATGAAGGAGTAGTGTTTGTAGCATTAGTAGTATTATGTATTAGTATTTGTTTATTGATTTCTAGCTTAGCATGGCGCTTTTGACGTGTAATATCAAGTTGAAAATTTTATTTATGCTTCTCAAGTTATCATAAAAATAAATTTGAAACATATTGCATTTCTCTGACCTGTCATTGTTTGGGTTAGATATATTAAAAATATCGATTAAAATACTTGTGCACATTTTTGATTCATTAAACTAGTGGTGCTAACATATTCTTTCTCACCTTTACTGAAAGTTATGTAATTCTATTTATAACACAATCTCTGAATTAACACGTCTCAGTCATCATTTTCAGTAAAAAGCAATTCCAATCGTACATTTGGTAATAAAACTAAATATTTTCAGGCAAATATAGACAAAAATTTAACAACTGTAACTGCTTTTCATACAGCCCTATCATGTCCCAACAATGAGACGTAATTCTCAGAAATTCGTGGCGTGGAATATCATTGTTGCATTCCAATATTCATTCTGATATTCCCTTAAGGCTTGCAATTTTTATTTCGTAATTTTCAAATACGTTTTAAATATTTTCAAAATATTAATATGTTAATATATAGCAAAAACGTCTAATGAAGGAAACAAAGAAATATAAAAGAATATACAGATTTTAACTTATGAAGCATATAACTGTCTGTAATAACGTTCACAAAGCGCAGTATATTCGCAGTGGGCGATTATTTTCGTCAAACTGCACAAAAAATAATCATATTTTCATAAAATTCAACTGGGCATTATTTTAAGACCTGTCTTTGATAAACACGTTAGATTAATAAAAAATGTATTTTCACAATTTTAGTTGTAGGAAGACGTCAATTTCGAAAATCAGGCATTTTGACGAACATGAGATCCTCACCCCTGCATGTCATAAACGCTAAGGGTGGGCCAATACCCTATTGAATTCCATCAGAGAGCGCCACGGACTTTTAAGCCATTTTCAGCCACGTGTCCGAATGTTTGTGATCACATAGTGTAACTTGCAAGGGATGGCGTTTTTAGGTTATTTTAACGTTCTCAACTTGTTCAGATATCAAGGCCCAAAAAAGATTAAAAATTAGGAAATTTGCGGAGAAATAGGAGAAAATATGCAGTTGACATCACTATCTTATGTAAAGGTACCAATATTAACTTTACACAAGAAGCGATGCACACTGTCCTAAACCAACTATCTTAATCATCTCTTAGATCCGGCTTTAAATTTTCTGCGACGAAAACCCAATCTTATTTACCAAGCACAAGAAGGAAATTACACCCTTTTTACTCACTTGGTAATCAAACTCACAACTTTGACAAAAATATCAAAATATTCGGAATATATTTTGACTCCAGAATGGAAAACTCATATTCAACATCTAACAGGTGATTGCAAAAGAAGGTTAAGCATTCTGAAATGTATCTCACACCAAAGTTGGGGTGAAGAACATATATGTTATGTTATTATATGTTATTATTAATCTATAAAGCTATAGTTTGAACGAAGATAGATTATGAAGCAGTTGTATATGTTTCTGGCAAAAAGAAAGACATCAAGTGAGGTAATTCATAATAATGCCTTTTGAATCCATACGGGATGTTTCCATACAAGGCATATTGGAAGTATCTTAATTGAAGCTAATAAGCCAACCTTGTCTCATCGAAGACTCTTATTAACTTTAAAATATGCCATCAAAGCAGCAACCTTATAATATTTCATTATATTTATTCACAATATCGCCTAAAACACAATGAAATTCAGAACATTCCTATATATATGTCAAAACCAAACAAATTCTCTCAGACCTTGATTTTAATTGGAGAGAAACGTAACTTGGAGAGAAAAAGAAATTACTTGATACCTCCGTGGAAACCCCAAGAGACCACTACTGACCTCTGTCTAAATGACTTACAAGAACTATAACCAATTTAAGGAATATTGGTAACCAAAATTAAATATATATTAAGGACATCACAACCAATTATAAAACTCTTGCTATTGAAAATATGCAATTTGCATTTTTGCCATGCAAAATATCTCGTTCGAAAGATGAAAATCGATGGAGGCAAGTAAAACACATAAAAACAGTCTCCAAAACTATGTCTTTAAAACTATCCAAAGAATTCCCACGTAAAGATTAGGTAGCCCTTTCAAGATTGAGAACGGAAATTCTAAATTAACGCATATTCACATAATAACTGGCCGAAAACTGTCCTAAATGTGACATTGTAAAGTTGTTCTAAATGTAAAACACATATTTTTTACTGCCTTGTAAACAAAAGCAGCATGCAAAAACACCAATTAGAAGGCAGTCATGTTAACTTTCTTAACTCGAAAGATTCTCAAAAGATAATTATTTATGTCATTAAGGAAATCAATATTTACATTAGCATTTAGAGGAACCACTTATTATACTTGTGTTGTATGTATTGTCTTGTATGCATTGGGTTGAATGTATTCTATGTATCGCATTGTAAGTATGTATTGAATCGTTTGTATTGTACTTTCATACTGTTTTTGATAATGAATATGATTCTAAATTTCATATTGTAACTGTAAAATGTTTTAAAATGCTTAGTCGCTAATGACCTTGATGTCGATGCGGCGATAAATAAATTTAAATTTTAAAAGAGGGCGAGGCCGCGCAGATTTTGAGCGCCCTGCGAGATCCTTTGGGGTGCGGCCCAAAATCGCGGAATTGGAAGAAGCCGCTCGTTCGGAATTGAAATCTCAAGAGCTCTCCGTTTCATCTTTCGCCGAGCGAAGTTCATCGCGGGCAGACGACGAGAGGCAATTCGACTGATAAGCAGTGGAAATTAAAGCGTGATGTGCAATATCCCAGCGCGAATTACCCTTTAACAGCAGAATGCTCGCGATAATTTTGCTTCATACCTGCGCAATCGATGTGATACAATTTCGCGCTATATTGATTCAACAGTTGCGAAGATTTCTTTTTGTAGTTTGGTGAAGGCTTTTTTATGGTCACTAAGTATTTTGAACTGCAAACCTAATACAGACGTTTTAGCACATCTTGTGATAAGAATTTGTTTAGCACAATCATACATTTACATTGAATATCTTGTTTGCAAATTTAACGAGTACTTCCAAAGCATGTGACTTTCCTGATAGTAGCTTTCCTATTTTCCTTTACATTAAAATAATTGTGTCATATTACCAACATGGATACTTCTAGAATTAACAACTCCTACTATATCAGTTGTGATAGTGATTGTGGAAAGGCCGTAAATAGCGAGAAACATCCCGTGAATTGAAATTCTTTTCCCCTCTCACACTTTTATTTTCGAAAGTAAATGACTGATACAATTACTTAACCCAAAAATTATTTATCATCTAATATCACTTAAAATGCTTTTTATTTTCACTGGATTAATGCGATGTGACGTAATATATTTTTAAAAAATTCCACTGTAACTCACTGATTCAAAATTAATTACTTAGAACTTAACTATTATTTTAAATGAGTGAAATATTTGTATTCTGGAAAAGGAACCCTTTATATATATTTTTTTATATTTATATTTCAGACAAAAACTGCCGCCAGAGTACAAGAGAAAATACTCACATTTGCCATGGCCATTTGCCAATTCTACCATTGGCCATTTAGACGGCATAAAAATATCACTTTTATTTCTTTAATTTTATCACGATTGCCCACAAAAATTCTACGCTTTGTCTTTTAAATTTTTATATGTGTTGCTATTGATATATCAAGCTTTTAGAATTTTACTAGAAAAAAAGGGCAAGTGAACAAATACGAGTTTCTACAATAATAATATTTTTAAAAAGGAATTTGATAAATATTAAAATTGATATTCGAAGTACGTAATTATTGTTACAATATTACGTTATTGACAGTTTATAGTGAAATTTTGGAATTGGTACTCCACAGAGACAATATGGAAAACAATTGAAATTGTGTTTCATCTCCTGAAAGGACGCTCGTCCACAATGAAATGTTTCGCGAATAATAAAATGGGGATGAATTCGAGAATCTAAGGAGATTTGTAAGAGTTTACATGAGACACGAAAATGCTTAAAAGAACGGATCCGTTTATCTAATACTCAATAGACAGAAAACGTTTAATCGTATAGAAGTGGGTGGGACAAATTAATAGTTGTTCGCCTACGAAGCTAACACGTGTTGGGGTGTAGTAAGCACAAGACACAAACGAAAATGAGTTGCGTCGAAGAGAGAATAATTTTCATTCAATTTGAACATTTAACTACTTTGAAACTTTGGACAGAAATCTCAAAAAAAACGATATCTTCTAGAAAAAGGGTACACGGATTACCATCTGGTTATAAGGAATCAGAGAATCAATATGGAACGCAACTTCCAAAGGTATATGATTGAAATGATAGAAGTAATAATCTTGGTCAGACGGCGTCCGTCATAGTCAAGCCCGTTACATGATAGAAGAGGGAACCTAGAGAAACAAAAGCCATCGTCTTCAAATACATGTATTTTGAATGTCAGCTGTAACGGC
Organism: Gryllus bimaculatus; assembly: GCA_017312745.1. NCBI lineage: Eukaryota > Metazoa > Arthropoda > Insecta > Orthoptera > Gryllidae > Gryllus > Gryllus bimaculatus. The sequence goes on from BOPP01000186.1 coordinate 429,301, forward strand.
GGCGAGTAGCTGACGAATCAGTGAACGGGTCAGGCGCAGAAGGCAGCGAACAGGGTTGAGAGACGGACCGGTTAATGAGTAAACAGACACGACGGAGAGGAGCCGTGATGATGCGCGCGCGAGTAATGAAAATAGTGAAGTTAAATAACGAGAGAGAAGCATTAGTGGAGTGGATAAGGTGATCTGGTGCAGTTAATATGTGTGAAAGCTTGAAGCAGGGGAATTAGTGTTCGAGAATGTGACTAAGGTAAAAAAAAGCAGACCGCGTGGCTCGGTAACGGACAGTTGAGAAGTTGCCACGTGTATTACGTGAATGGCGAGAAGGTACACGAAGTGAGATATGGTAGGTTGTGCGCAAGGGAGAACTGAACGACCAACGGAGAATAAGGGCAGTAATATCGTGTTAGTGCATCGCCGACCGAATAATAGCCACGGTCGGGATAGAAACAGAGGTGTCGTTGTGTGAACATAGTGTGTGCCTGGGGCACCTGGCTTCCCACCGAAGGTCAACCGTCCGAAGTGCGCCGAGTCGCGCCGAAGGCCACCGATCAACATGGCCGCTGGGGAGCATCCGAGAAGAAACTAATGGTTTATTGCAATAAAGGTATTGTGTAATCTGAGCTCATAGGTATAGTTTTGGTACCAAAATGGGGATTAGTAAAACCGGATTTGATGTACGAAATTTGTGATTATGGTAATAAAGTGTTTGTTTGTTTAAAAAAATTATGATTGAATTTTTCCAATGCTTCCGTCAAACCTTCAGAGGCCGATTCACAAACGAAGACACCTATTCCTTCTAAAAACAAATATATTGAAATATATTGGATCGCACCGAATTGAAGGTACGTCACAATATATATATATATATATATATATATATATATATATATATATATATATATATATGTATGTGTGTGTGTGTTCACAATTAATTGTGTTTTTACATTTTGATATATTCTTGTATATTTTTGTAAACAGAAAATGTAACAAGCTCAAATAAGAATACTTGTGCCTTGATGTAGCTGGAAGAGATTGTTATGTTCTTCATGGAATGTATGTTTTGTAGACAATAACCCCAAAAGGCCGAACGGCTAATAAATAAAATTAAAAAATAATAATAAAAAATAAGAAACGATACAAAATATGTCTGAGTCAGCAAAGCGTCAACTTGATCCTAAAATTAATATATTATTACATTTGAAATTAGTTTTACGTTATTTACCAACGGCACGGAATGATTTTCCTAAAATAGAACAGAATTTGCATGTCAGTTAGACTGAAGCCAACAAACAGAGTTTTTCATCCGCCAAATTATAATTTAATACTAAATTTTCTCAAACCGAATTATCAAAAGCGGCCAATTTCCGCAAAAAAGAGAAAACTTATCAAAAACAATCTAATGCGTGACACCGAAAGTGTCACACGTAGAAGCCGCTTCCACGGTTGCGCGTATGGAAGAGGCATTTTGCGAGCGGGTAATTCCCTTTTAGCCGACGCACGGGAGGAGGCGCCTGTCACGCGTCGCCCGCCCTTACCTCCTCCGGTGGGCCGGGGTGTGGGGTGCGGTGGCTGGCCGTTTTTCATTTGCATTGCGTCCGTGTGCGTACGGGCGTGGTTACGAAGCGCCGTCGACATCTCGCTCTGCTGCTGGCGGACGGCGCCCTGCTTTGGCGTCACTGCCTCGCAATGTTGACGTTGCCGCAGTTTTGCCGTCGTTGGGTGTTGTATGTGTATTGTAGGGTTTTCTTTATGGGGATTGTCTCGTCATTCCGTTGCCATCCTGCGTACCCCGTCTGACTTGCGTCTCCCTCTTGAGATGTTGCCCTTGTAGCAGTTTTGACATCGTCGCACGTGTGTTGAAAGGTTTTCTTTATGGGGGATTGTTTCGTCGTCTCTCTGCCATCCTGTATACAAGAGTTCGTGATACAGCCATACTTATTTCCCTTCTCGTAGGGGTGTGTGATTTTACTTCATTTTCTCGCTAGAATATTATATATTAAGAGTGCATACGATCACCTAACAAACATATTACTTCGAAATTAATTATCCTTTTCATTATTATCATTATAATACCTTTGAATTTCTTTCATTTTCAATCCATTACCTCTCTTTGTTCACGTATTTCATATTCTGCTCCAGTCCGATTCTCTTCCCTGTAGGACTGTGAACTTATTTATTTTCTCGCTTATAATATACCAATGGCACGCTTCCACGCTGAAATGTTTCTTTTAAACATATGTATCACATTTGTTATTAACTAGTTTTGCCCATGTTAATACTTTTTACATAATTATAGTTTTTGTAAATAAATTCCGACGTTGGTGACGTATAGTTCTGTTCTAAATGAAAAATATCGTGTGTTTTTGGTTAAAATTTTTAAAATATGGACTGTTACAATATTGAAGCTCCAGGCACAAATTTATTTCCAGGCGAAAATATTTTCCTTTACCTAAATTTTGAAAAATGATCTACATTTTTGTTATTTCCGATATTAAAATAAAAGCTAAATATTTAGGACGGAGTTTGAAACAGATTTCATTCAACTTTGTGTTACATTTTTCACATTGATTGCTTGTATTTTATTTGCACTTTGCAAATCTTCCTTGCTTTGTGGCTGGTGAAATGTAGCGTCCTGTACTATCAAAACTCATAGAAAATATATTCATGATATTAGTAATTTGAAAGATTTTGGCCTTCCACTTGATAATGGCGAATAGTTTTGAATATAATTTTGAGCAATAGGTCTGAAAGAAAGGTGATCCACTTTTTGGCATTGCCTGTCTTCATAAATAGCTGCTAGCCATTGTGAATAGCTGTATCAATGCAAGACATAAATATAGAACCACTATTTCGATCTTTCAGTTTTATGGTAATCTAAATTTCCGTCCTTTCTAACAGCACCTGCCATGAATTTATTTCATTTTCCCACTTGTAAGGCTGTACAATGAGAACTTTCTTTTTCTTACTTGAAAGCCATATCTAATCGGTTTACAGCAAACGAATTGATTGGTTCCATAATACAGTTCATGCTCCCATGGTTTCATCTACAGCCAAGTATTTATAGTAAATGCAGTAGTTTGCATATCGTTTATTCACTAAGGAAATGCGAGGTTAATTTTAAAAATCTGTCACTTTGTTTCAGATGATTGATTGTGTAACTGACATACACACACATACAACACACACAACATACACACAAAAACAGAATATACATATACACACAAACACACACATATCAATTTCATGATTTATAAAAACCTGTTTCTTCTAATTGCCGAAGTGCAAACTTCATTATAAGTGACGGAGTCTGCTTTCCAAACATTCTTCATCTTGGTACAGTATTGTACCATGATATAATCAGAAGTCCAAGGCAACATTTTGCTTCCTCAGAAGAAAGTGCAAAGTGTAATCACCTCTCTGCTGATGCGAAGTCCGCGAAGCGATCCGCCTCTCCGTTCTTCCCCTCCTACGCCTACCCCCAGCTGTCCTTGTACTCGCTCACAGCCTAGCTCACAGGGTATGGGCCCTCGGCCTCGCTCACTCGTCCTCACCCACGCAACGGCCCTCCGCCTACGCGCGCCCACCAGCCCCAGCCCCCACCGCTCGCTCCGAGGAGGTGACGCCTCGCGAACCGACTCGTCCTCAATTATGGAGCTGTCGGTCGCAGTCCTTCAGGCCGCTTCAGTCGCCCCCCGCCCTTCGAGCGGCACTTGGCGCCGCTCTCCAGCGCCGCCACCCCCGAGATACCCGCCCGCCCGCCGGCCTGCCTTTCACTTTCCTCCTCTCAAGGGCACTCGAGCGAGCGAGCGAGTGCTCCAAGAGGCACTTTGAGGAGGTCAGTGCCAATAGAGGGTAACTACTCAAATATTAGAAACACTTCTTAACGGATCAACATCTATTTCAACATGCAGTAGCATTCATTTTTATCTTGCTTCTTATTTATTGATAAGTGATCTGAAGATTTTAAAACTTGAAAATGATTTATTGAGATGAATAAAGGTAACTACAATATTTAAGATAGTGAGTTTTGCTTTGTTTCTATCGCTACCGCCTTAGAAAGAAAGTAATGTAATACTGCGCGAAAAAACGGCACATTCTCGAGAGAAAACTCTTATTACATGGCCCTGGGAATGAAAAAGTGATACATTTACAGTTGGTAAAAATAGAAGAAATTCCTCTAACACTTGGTGTAGCCAGAATACATGTTTGTAGGTCCTTGATACCGAAAAGTCGATTGGTGGCAAGACGCTCTGTCCGTCTGTGTTCCTCAATCGATCTGGCTGATGTTACGGTCCCTTGAATTTGAAATCGATATTTCATTTTGAGGGGTACTTTACATGAAGCCCCTGGGACATTTTCAAAATTTTATTGCTGGATAGTGAGAAGAATGTTTAAGAGAATGATGCAAATCTCATTTTCGTTAAAAACTCTGATTTGTAGGAAATGACCAAAATCCAAAACTTTTCAGTCTTCCTACAACTTGAAGTATGAAGATACTATGTTTTTCCTAATGAAATGTGTCCAACAAAAACTGATTTTAAAATATAGTCATAATGAATTATTTGAAAACATTAGTATTTTTTTTTGTAATTTGACAAACAGTCGCCCGTTCCTAATGTTCTGGGCTTTCTGAACGTAAAATGTGGTTCTACGCAGTTGGATGCTACGTAAGTTAGAATTGAATCGTAACAGTTCACGTCTTCACAGTCATGAAATACTTCGCTGCCCATTCATATGAAGATAACAATTGATTTGCGACCAGAACCACCACCACCACAACTTCTTCATAAAGGGAAAAGCTCAATAGTTATTTACATTGCCAAACAATGGAATTATTTACTACATGAGTGAAGTGTGAAATTTATGAAAACTTTTGAACCTCTCACAAGTCAAACTTTGTGTAATACTTTAGATAGCACAGTTACAATTATGAAGGGTCCTTAGAGACATTGCAAAGTGTATAAAAATGTGTGTATTTCTTAAAAAGGTTTCACATTTCTTTCTTGTTGTGCATCAGTGTATTCACATTCTTGCAGTGCTAATTTTATGTATTGCTGTTTTTTGAATTTTGTTGTTGTTTTCCATTTTTTAAAGTGTACTTCAGTGAATTTAATTACACTAGGGTTGTTAATACTTCAGTCGTGCCTTGATATTTTGTTTTTGCCTTTCTCATAAACCATTACCTTGTCCCTGAGATAATTTTGTTTTTAATTTTTCCCATTTTGTCTTTGTGCTAAGTAAAAATCTGGGCCATACGCCAATGGAAGGATATTACTACACCCTCATTTGTAGTAAAGCACTGTGTGTTGTGTGAAGCTTCAACAGCACTTGGTGGACCTCGCAAGAGCTAGTTTGGTGCAGAAAAGCTTGCACTGACTATGTGTGCGTGGGTGCACACACACCGTGGGGGATCGGATTATATTATTTCAAATGTCATTTTTTACTGTTATTAGTATTATTTACTATATTTATATTATTTCATTTTAAATCGCGTCCTTTAATTACGTTTAATGTGAAGAAGAATGGATGATTTCACTTTGCTTAATAAGTTGTGACAATGAAGAGTAATGCATGTAACAACGGATAATATTGATGAATATAAAATTATTATATTTAATTATTACATTTCTACCCCTTTTTCATTTTCTAGCTAGCAGTATCAACAATGCTAATTGGAAAGATGTGTATCCAATATGAATTAGCGGTCATTGTTGTAACTCATTATTGTAACACCGGACTGATAACAAAAGGCCAAAATGACGGCTGCCTTTCGTTTGCGTTAATGTCTACTAATAATTTTATATGTTTGGAGAATATTACAATACTAGAGTGTTTAATAATTACTATTATATTTTTCGATATATTTGCGTTTGTTTTTGTACTCTAGTAATATCGTATTATTTATTAATTTTTAACTACTTTACTTTCCCGCATACTGCTTAAGCATAATATTGTTAGGCTAATAAAACTCAACGAATATGTTCGTGAATACATTGCATACCTCGCACAATGAATTCAATGCCGGAAATATATTTTCATTTAAAGTTTTGAATAAAAATATTTTGCTTGAAACGTTAAATTTCGCGCCAAATGTTTTACGATTTGAAATTAGTTTTACAAAAAAAGGAGACTGAGATGTGTTATTTCAGAAAGAATTTGTAATATAAATAGTATTACATTATCATTACAAAAGGCAAACAATGTGTGCTGTTTTAGCACCACTAGAATTATGTGAGATAAAAATTGAATATTGTTCCTATTGTACACGCAAATTTTATACAATGGCTTTGTGTCTTCTGGGTGAAAAACTAATCGCACCATCCTTATACCAAAACAGGGTAAGGATAATACGTTGGTCACTATCGCCCCATTACAATTAGTCTCTGTTGCGCCGTGTCCTGGTCCTGGAGCCGTGATAATTTTTATCCCAGCCAGATGACTTTTAATTTCGGCAACTTGCGCCGCATAGAATTGTGTCAGGGTCCATTTTAGGTGTCAACAACTTATCACCCTCTCTTAATTGGGAAATTCAAATCAGGGGCATGTTACCCCAGATGAATTTGTACAGGTCATTAACCTCATCCCTGTTAAGAGGCTGTTTATCGACACTACTACAGTCAATGCCCGTTCTAATGCACTTTGCCAAAAGCGCTGGATTCATTCTTGAAAGGTCCTGTCCATGATAAGAGTGGCGCTTCCTACCGCGTTTGCCTCTATGTCTACGGGGCCTTTAAGACCTGATGGTCGGTGGTACAGAGGAGCCGCCCAAGATCGTCCACTAACTTGGCATCGGTCTCGTTCAATTGGTTTCTGGGATACAATATTTGTTTTGAGTTCATTTTCTCACATCAAAGAGCCTCCTAATATTAGTTTGGCGATCTACGTTAGTTTTTAGAAGTTCCTCAAGGTTCCTACCGCAAGTTCAAATATTTTTCCTTCCAGTTAGGGCCTGGCTTCTAGTGTGGCCTTCTGTTTAAAGGACAAGTTTCAGTAGTTACGTCTCAGGAAAATAGAGCGAGGACTCTAAAAGTTTGGTCCTGTTCTATCGCGACCCAGCCGGTGTCCGGAATGGGCGCATGTTAAACAGCAAGATAAAACAGAATCTAAGAGGACGGGGTCAGCCGAAAGCGCCTGATTTACTCTGAAACCATAACGGTTTTGTTAGGGGATTGCGCTCGCCATCTCTTCCGGGAGGCAATGGCTACCATTATGGGCGAGTTCTCAGGGCCACTGCCTATGGGTATTGGAAGGGATCGGTACAGGCTGTTTTGCTTATCTCGACTGTAAAGAACGTCAAAGCAGTTTCCTACATTTGCATGTGAGTACTGCTGAGAACTTATTCTATCTGGCCAAGAAGATGGAGGACTGGGGATGTTGCGTGCTCGCTCACCACGTTCCCTAGAGCTGCGCTGAACCTAGGACCACGATTAGAAAATTTCCTTCAATCCTATTTGCATATGGTTGAGCTTCTGTTCGAAGTTTACAGCGGACACTAAACACCCAAAATCTTTAGTCTTAACTGGCCGTGTTCTGAACAATATTATAAGGGCTTGTAAGACAGAAATGCGCCAATGACGAGACAGCACCTGAGAAAAGCTGGGATCCCCAAGGGAGAGCGGTTAGGGCGCATATAAACGATTCGTTGAAATGAGTTTTTTGAAAGATTATCATCTTCTGAAACGTAAAAGTATTTTTATCACTGCTTCTCCAATTAGATCAAATACAATACCAAATAAAACTACTCTTAATAGAGGGGGCCCAGAGAGGATGTTTACTGGCAGGAAGTGAAAAACTGCGCGGTAGAACCATGAAATCACATTCTTGGTCAGTGCGTTTTACGAAAGCCAGCAAGCAATAAAGCGTCCTGACGAAGATCAAAACTTCATAGAAGTAAGATGCTTCGTAAACCGACAGCGTGTTGTTCTCGAAGCCACTTTCTTCGTTGCGAAAATGCTAGAGCTCAAAACCTGACCTCAGTAATAAAAAGCCGGGAAGAGGTTCAACTTGGTCGATGTGATTGTCCGCCACGAGGTTGGTTCTAGGCTTTTGAAAGCAGGAGAGAAAAGGTGGTAAAAACCAACCAGTCATCCCCCTGGAAGCCCAACTTCATGGAGTACCTAACGCCAGAATCCTGCCATGGTGGTGGAACCTCTGGGACTAATGCCAAGATTCACAGTCGTGCCCTAAAGAACCTGGGATTCACGTCTCGAAGGGCCGATCACTGACTATCGCGTTAATTGATCTCAGAAGCTCTAAACCAAACACCCAATTTGTAAATTAGATGAAGCTAATTTAATATTGCTGGTAGTCAATGCAGGAAAGAAACTTCAATGTCCTGTGGGGAAAAGTCTTGGAATCCATTGGTTCCTAAAATTCTAGAATTACTCAGTTACCACGACTTTAAGTGGCAAGTGTGTACTATTTAATGTAGTATATAGAAAATTATGTATTCAGAATCCAATTATTGTGGTTCTTAATTTTGAAAAATCGATTTACGACAAAACATCTCTCCGTTTTTTCTGAGCACCGCTAGCGACTTGACCGTAGCAGGCTGTTCACCAATTTGATTCTCGTCAATCGATCTGGCTGATGTCACATCCCTTTGAACTTGAAACCGAATTTTTAATTTACATTACATGAAGCCCCAACATTTTCAATTTTTTTGAAGTGGCGTCAAATTTTTATTTAAATTTTGTCTTTGGATAGTCTAAAGAACGCTTAAGAGAATGGTTTAGGACTCATTTTTCCTTAAATTGTCTGATTTTTTAAAATTTCAAAGTTCACATTTTTTCACCGTCTCTTTGCAATTACAATATTAGAGATAGATATTTTTTCCTCAAATGAAATTTGTTCTACACAAGTAGTTGTTTATTACCATCATTCCCTTTTTAATAACTGTAAAATATTTCATTATGAAATCAAAAAATCAAAACACTCAATTAGTTTGATAGTGAAAATCAAAACAATGAAATAGTTTAGTGTCCCTTCAGTTTAAATTAACTTTAGCTCATGATTTACTCAAGTCATGTAGTCGATTAAAAATCAAAGCAGATAAAAGTACCATGGTGTTTGTCCCTTGTCTTTCATGTATGTGTTTTGCTGAGGGCCTCTCGATCTGGTGACCCCTGATCAGAGAATTCCGCAAGTGTGTTGATGTCTAGTCAACAGTGTTGTGTAAGGTCAAATATTAGTCCTATCGGGACGCAAAGGGTAATCGGTATTTGGCTGGATAAAGGGAAAAGGTTACTTATTTTCACAACTTTCTGTTAAAATTCATGGCTTCACAAAAATTGTAGTAAAATCTGAAACCTATGTGTTCATCAAAAAGTGATCAGCAATTTTAATGTAAAAATTATAGTTCGTGGCATTATATGTTTAAACATGTCAAAATGGTTATTTTCATATTAAGTGCGAGAAGTGGGTGACATTGTTCACCTCAGAAACTTTTACATATATTTTCAAACTTAGCTTTTTATAAAAAAATGTTTGCAGTTCAATGATGAAATAATTATACACAGTGGTCTGACATCAAAAGAGATGAATGGAGGAGAACATGTTCAAAATTTAATTACAAATATGGTATTAGATAATCATAGATGATTTATGGCTTGGTGATCTGCTTACACTTTTCTATGCATATTTGCTTATCTTTGTGCCCTAATTGGTTCGAGTTATATATATATATATATATATATATATATATATATATATATATATATATATATATATATATAT
>BOPP01000186.1:442937-454825 GCA_017312745.1 Gryllus bimaculatus
TAATTCTGACCTTATGAGCTACGTGTAGACCTTATGACCTTATGAGGTACGTACGTGTAGTGGCTCAGGCTTCCAGCCTAAGAATTTTTATTATTTTTTATTTTTATTTTGTTCATTTTAAACTTATTATAATTCAATAAACACTGTCTTTTTATTTTTCTGCTCACGAATTTAATGTACTGAGGTAGAAATTACTCTACCAACTTTAAAACATCGATGTTTAAAAACCTGGATGGTATTGATCGATGGTTTTAACATCTATCGTGAACATCGGTAATTGGTACACTTGATATTTTCTTTTCGATGTTACATTACTAACCGGCAACGCGAATATTATTCCTACTATTTTTAAAATTAATTAGTTGTTCTCGTCTACCTTCCTGAAAAATGTATATTAATCTCAATTTGAGAAAAAAATATTAATATTTTTCTCGAAAGGAGGTTGAGTTTATTACCCTTTTGTTGTTCCGTTCATTAAGATAAGTGCACTTTATTGTTGCGAAAACATAGTTCTGTTATTTTAAATTGAATAAATATTGCGTCAGTTCCATTTCGACGCATGGCCATCTCGATTTGTTCCATTAGCATGTGTCCACACATTTTAACGAGCTTTGCACATTTACACGAGACTATTATACATGATGTCTTTTTGTGACGAAAACCGTTCAAATAAAAAAAAAATGTTTAGGTCAACAAACCCACATTCATAACGCCGCAACCCCTTTATTTGAAGTGCACTTCTCTGCATGCTGAGTTCACATGTGTTAACCTCGGGTAAAATTGTTTAGGTTGATGCATTACGCACGTGAAAAGTTGTGCTATTTATTACCAAATCTTCGTCTGTAAATTTTCTATTCGTATCTAAAAAAAGACAGTAAACAATTGCTGCTACTCATATCTGATGAATTCTGTTTTGTTGAAAATTGCAAAAAGTCAACTTTTCCAAACTACAAAATTGAATGTAGAGATCGTTGCCTTAAAATCGGTTCTAAAACGCAGCTCTTTAAATGAGGTCATTTACGATTTTCTGAAAAAAAGAGACGTAATGCAATTTATTAAAAAAAAAATTTCAAAAACGTTCCGAAATTTTTTCCTAAAAATTTTCTCATCTAGTATACCTAGTCGTCTCTAGACGCTGGTGGATACATGTATGGAGGCGGCCACGACGCGGTTCAATGTAAAAGGTTGAACGTCAATAATTACTATTCGTTGAAAAAAATGTTCGGAATACAACTCGTGTGAATTTACGAGATCTTATCGTAAGATATTACTTTCTCGTGTATTAATGCACATCATTACATCGTCGTTTTACAATGTACCTTGATATAGCATTAAAATAAACGAGTATATAAATATATCATCAAGTATTTATCCCATATAAAAATTAATCATTACCGTTCGTTGTATTCAATCATGTCTATTTATGTTTCAAAAATATTGCCAAAGGTTATCATGAAACACGTTCAATCTATAAATTTAATTTACTTTTAAAGATCACAAGTTTGGACCTGCGGGAAGGTGCTCAGGAACATGGGAACTAGAGAGAACTTTAATTTGATGAGCCTAATGTGTAATGGAAAATTACTGAAGCCATTTTTCAATGCCACTAATATTCTAAGTGCTTCACAAATATTAGCATTTAATATGTGGGAAAAATAATTTGGTTGATAAAAACATTCTATATTTATAATTGTAACACACCCATAGAATTAGAACTCGCATATGAAAAAATAATATAATTCGCCCGTTTTGCTAAGCCTTTGGTTTAGAATCGATTTAGTTGCATTTTCGTACTAAACCTTGTTATATAAAATAATGCTGACCTCAATGAAGAGACACTAATGTTCTGGAAAACGTTTAAAATCAATTCCCCAGCTTCGCTATAGAAGTAGTCGTTAACGTTGGGCAGAAAAACGCCTGCAGGAACCTGCAAAGCATGATCGTTGCGCGGGTTGCATAACAAATTATAGTCGCTGCTAAGCAAGTCACTGCAATTCCACGATTCTAAATACCCAAAATTGTCAATTTCCAGTTCAAAAGGAATAGCCTAACCAAAGTGGATAAAAATACATATAAGCCTCTGCTGAATCTGTGTTATCCATTTTGTGCTTCTACAATTGTACCTTTTTTTAACATCACTGCCTGGTATTGACACATATATAAGTATTCTTTCAATACTAATTGGTTCAATATTACTCTGTAAACTTATTGAATTATTACTTCTCTCTTTCCTATCTATCTAAATATCATCGGAATGTAAATAAATTTTCTGTTTATTTATTTTGTTTATAGTTTTCTGTTGCCTTCATATCTCATTTCATACATGTTTTATCTATTTCCCTATTTTACGCCAATATAACTTACATCAAGGCTCCTTTGGATTCGTTTATTAAAACGTATTTCTTTCAGATGTATATAGTTTTCCTATATTTCAACTTGAGATAAATGTACCTCAACTTAATATTTAAGATCTTTTGTATCTTTGCATTATATTTTGAAACGATAACACACTACAAGAAACGACATTATGTAAATTGCACGTTTTAATTGTATGTACACGACCACTCTCATTGATGCATGCGTTTCATCTCCCAAATCTTCTACGTTTCGAGTTTCGTTTATTGTGTGCCATTTTGTATGGGTTGAATATGCGTATGCTCATCCGAGTATACTCGTAATCGTTTGTACACGACGTCGTATGAGAAATGAATAGTGCTTTGACAGCTGCAGGCTTTTTCTACTTCGGTGGTTTTTCTTCAGGCGAACCAGTTCCCATTTGCCAATAGAAAGACGTTTTCAACTAAAGGTGATGTTTCATTTTGAGAAAGCTTTTGCAGTGCAAATGCTGTCAGCGAGATTGTAATGTCAGAGGAGTACTCAGCCTGATATAGGACAGAATTCTTCAGCTTCACGAGACGAATGAACGGAATTCTTTAAAGCAATGATGCTACTTTTGTCAGTTTTTTCGTTTTGAGTTTTGCAAGTATAGGCTATTGATTGAGAAAAAGAATGCGTACATCTTTATCTTCTAAATAAAGGAGAATCAAGCTATTCATGTTTGATTGATAGCTACATCACGATGTATTCCAACGAAACATTTTATTGCTTTATAAAGGTTAAAGGGCATTTGAACCTTTTGGCAAATCAAAGAATAAATCTTTATTCTTAGTTCTGACATTCACCTTCTACGTTTATTTTCTTCCTTTCTTCCTTCCTGAAACAAATGATAAAATATGTAGATTTAAGGTTATGAAAAAACAAGCAATTATCAAAAGAAAAATTAAATAGCGAGCAGAAACAAAGTGTTTTAGAACTGTAATGTTTACATTTGCTAAGAATAACCAGAAACAATTCAAGTGTGTGAAAAAAAATTGAACAATGTCTTCTGATATTAGAACCATAGTCTGAAGATTTGGTCAAAATATTTAGTTTGACGAAACAAGACTAAATACTTTAGAGAGAACACTCTTTCAGCCAAAAAGCTATGCACTGTTTATTAAATGATGCACCATTATCAACAGTTAATCATTTTCATTCATCTCGTAAAATTATTGAATCTATGTGATGCAGTTTCTTGAGTCCGCTCTCGTCCCAACGGTCATCTATCTTCTTATAAGCCAACACTCCTACCCCTCTTTGCAGTCTTTGTCGATACTTACGCTCCCCGCATCACATATGTACTCCTATTCCCGTCATAGCATCCCCAATCGTTTCTCAAACCAATCACGCATTTGTATACCACCCTGCGACTGTCCAGTGGCGACACCATTGCCCCTGCAATAGCGTTGGTTGGAACGTTCTCGGGTTAGAGTTACGATGGTGGTAGATTTTCGACTATAGCAACACAGCTGGCTAAAATTCAACCCCCGTGTAGAAATGTCTTAGTTGAAGAATCCTGGTTGCTCTGATCGGTTGTTTTCCGTACATTTTCCGAACAATTAAGGGCGAATCGGGTCACGGACAGTCTGCGATCTTTCCTTCCACATCTTGCACATGTTCACATGAACGTCACTACCATACAAGTAGTGGAAGCGCCCGGAACTAATACTCACTCACTCATCAATAATTTACCGACTTGTTCACCGGCTAATTCACAGTCACCCCGCTTTTCTCTCTTGTCCGTTCGTGCACACCCACATACTCAAGATTAATATGTAGTAGTTAATTATTAAAACAAACTGCCAGTAACAGGAATGGCTCCGATTAATTTGTTTAGGAAGATAAATTATGCAATTCTGGTAAATAAAACATAATGTAGCATAATATGTAGTTGATACGATATTTCCTAAGTCACATATTGATAATTTCATATAATTTATTATTTTGTGTGTGGCACATAGCTGTATTTCAATGTTTCCAAACATGTTATGACAATATTCCAAGTTATAGACATGAGTTATACATCTGTTTTGTTATACATCTAATTTGTTGATGAATATATATCATTTTATATATTGCACAGACAGTCAAAATCTTCAAAATCTTGTCATACTCTCTGGATATCAGCCTTAATAAACCCAAACGTCTTTCTTTCTCTGCATTTGCTTCTACATGCATCATATTGCTCAAGAGTATGATGCTCGCATTCCACCTGCACATAGCGGCTGTCAGACTCCAAGCGGCACATCATGGCTCCCGTATGGTTTGAGAAGTTCCGCATGTAAATTTATTCATTTATGAAAAGCACCCGCGAGCTGTTGATGACAAGCTCGCTTCTGCGAGATGTACGCCAGGCGCAGAAAGGGAAATGACCTTCATTTTGACTGCGCTCGTAATGAACCTTTATATGAAATTATACGGAACTACTAAAGCAGTACTTTTTGAAGAAGTAACTTTACATTTTCATGGTACATTTCTTGCATTATTTATTACTTAGAAATGTTAACTTTTCTATGGTTTCATTGATCAAAACTAGGCGATTGCGGGAGAAGTACCTTAACAAACGGGCAACGGCCCGCACGCGATCTTTCCTTCCTCTTCTATGTCCTCTCCCCATCCATGACTTACACACACTCACTAACACACACTACACTACCGCCCATGCCGGGAGACCGGTCGAGAGCTCAGCCTATCTCGGCTGGTGAGAGATACCTGTTTGGGAAAACACCGCAAGCCAATGTGTAGGCCTGCGCCGGACCTCACCAGCCAGTGGAACACACATACACACCTCTCGCAATAAAACTCACTGGACTATTTACCTTAGCTATTGACGCACCTGAAAATACTAATGAATAACTACATATATCTTTCATCACTGCAGCAATGGCAAATCTAATGTTCAAATGAAGTCAAGAATCTTCAAATGTTATAGGAAATAATAAATACAAAATTTCGTTATACCCAGTAATTCAATTCATAATCAGGCGAAACTGGCATTAATATTAGAAGTCTGTAACACAAATTGGCACAGATTCATTCTCATAATTGTAGCTAGCACGCTAAATGTGATGCTTTTACATTTTTATTGCATTGCAGCAATTTCTGGTAATGAACAATCTGTAACTCTGTAGTCAATGCGCCAACCTAGCTGTCAGATAGCCCATGAAGGTATCTCCCACATGCGGGGCACCGCCAAACTCACTGGTAAGCTCCCGACCTGTATTCCGACATGTGTGGTAGTTAGTGCGTCTAAGTAAGGAGTGAGGACAAGACAAGGAAGGGGAAGGAAAGATCGTGCGTGGTTCGTTTATTAGGGTACTGCTTCGGCATTCTCCTAGTGTAGATGGCAGAAACCACAAAAAAACTATCGATTAGAGCAGTCGGTCGCTAGAATTTTCAGAAATTCAGTGACAGTTGATGTCGTGAACAACCTTTTCTAATTTACTAGAAGAATTGATAACCTACTATCACTTAGTAAAAAGTAGTAACAAAGAGCTTTGCTTTTCGGGTACAAAGATACCTTAACTGCATTACCTTCAAAATCAAACATGGGAGCCTTCTACATTGTAGACAACACTGAAACGTAACAAACTGCTCCAATATAATATGCTCTTGGGATATAATTGCACACTAAATGTTACACAGTATCACGTCACTGTGTAAATTATACAGTGTGTGATGTACAGTTAACACAGTTATTGCATAACGTTAGTCTTCAGACAGGATGAGATCGCAAGAACGCATATCTTAGGTTTGGCAGCTGCATACACTTCACAGACAAATTGATGGAAGCGATGTTGCAGAGAGGTCATATGCTGATTGAGAATGGGGACTGCGCAATGTGGAATTTTCCACACGGACCCAGCGAAAACGAAGTTAACCAGAGTGCAGAAATGCCACACATGCACCTTACTGGAATTAATGCCACACGAATTTTACGTCTTCTTGTATATTCTTACATGACCTTGTCTTCAAATTGGTTGCGCGTACCGCAATGTGTAAGCGCTTTAAAAGTGCGGTTGTAATTACGACGCCAACCTGGATGGCCGAGATGGCTAAGAGCTTGTACTGACACAGCACTTCGATCAGAAGGGTTACGTGTTCGAGTCCGGCCTTGGGCTCAATTGTTTTCCCATTGTCTTTCATGTCGCGAAAGGTCTTGTGAGCCGGCTGGTCCCACGGAAGAGAAATCCCCAGGTGTGTTGGTGTTTATTGTATGGTCGTATGTGCGTCCCATCTGTACGTAAAGAGTATTAGACTTCAGAGTGGATAAAAGCCATAGAAAAATCTTACCCCAATCAGGCCGCCGGGGGCGTATTTTCTCCGTAACCACAAAGAGTTTTAATATTTGTTGTGTGTCCTTACAAAAATACACAAGTTCTGTTATATTGGATACGTCAACCCACACTTCACTTTTCTAATTCATGTAGTAGTACTCTATCATATGAAGAGCAAAACAAAGTCGGTTCCGAATGTGTAGAATAACCAAAGAATAAAATGTTAACCAATTTTGTATAACACAGAATCATCCGAGGATTGGTACAAGCCTCAGCAGTACTCTCTGAAGAAGGCCACAATACGCTGGCCAAAAAGTTAGTCAGTGACGTGGCTCGTCCCGGATAGCCTAGATAACATAAACTCCGGCCGCAGAAGCCTACCTGTACTAGTTTTAACCAACTTTTGAACAGCGCTAAGAGAACGTAATTGTAACGTGTGTGCGCAATTACAGCTGAAAAGAACCTTAAAAACGAATTTTACAACCAAAAATTGGAGATCATATAGTGATTATTCCAACGCTTCATGTTTAAGAACATTAGCTATTTTAGAAATTAAGCTATATTTCTCGTAAAATTATGCAGAAAGTACTCATATTTTCGAGAAATTGTTCATGAACTTCTTTCGAGTTATTCTTTAGAGAAAATATTTTAATAAGAAATAAATTTATTTTCAACATTGTAGATGAAGGAAAACTTTTGAGCATTTGAATTTTTTAGAAAAATAAGAGATTTCAATGAGACTGAGACTAACCACATTCTCTTAAGTGTAGTTTACGCCATTTGAGGACAAAGTTTAATAAAACAATTTGGTGCCATTTTTAAGAAAATATTTTTAAGGTTTCACGTAAAGTATCCTCAAAAATCAAAATATCTCTTTCAAATTCAGATGGTCTTAAGTTTGCTTTAAATTGAATGAGGAATATCAATTTTGAAGAAAATCGGATAAACGGATTAGGTCCTACATTTAAGCACACAGAGACAGAAAGACACGTTTGGCCCTCAATCAATTTTTCAGTATCAGGGAGTGTTGGTACATGGGCCACCAATGTAATTCAAATTTGGCGCCAGGCATCGAACAGCTCAATTTCACTGCTCTTCGAAGGAATTTTAGAAGAAAATATCATACATTTCAAACTTCGCCTTGGAGATTCTTTTCCAATTTACAAAAAATTAATTCTTGGTACAAAGCTCTTACAAATCGACTTACAACTGCTTCGGAAAATCACCAATAGATCGCGCCATCTCCTGGGCGGGCGCGACGAAAGATTTTCTCATTGTCATTTCTCACTCAAACCAAATTTCTCTACATCAGACGCGACGAGCTCGCTTTGTTAAAAAATCAGAGGAGCAGCGGTAATTTTTGCAGAGATGGTGCCGAAAAGGTCAGTAATACGCGTATTGAAAGCATCGGCGAGTTGCAAGCTGGTGGTACGCTGGCAGCAAGCAATTATCGTGTAGTTTCTTTGAACCAACGCTTTGAGATCTGGAGTGAAAAAGCAGAAAATATGAACGACTTGAAATTCGAAATATGAACGTTTATTCGGAGAGAGGTATCTATGACAATCTCTTTAATACACATTGATCCTTACGGCAAAGTATTAATCTTTGTCAATAATGTGTTGCATTTTCTCAGAGAACTCTCTCGTCCGATGAGAACCCAGAAGGCGATGCATGAAACTTCTGGTCGCTGTTTCTGCTTATGCTCTCCCAATTATCTAAGCGATATTTTGCAGCATCAACCATCTCAATGACCTCCCGGGTCAACAAAAGCATTTTAACTGTTGGAAATACTCACAAAGTTTTGATTACATTCATTCTGATGGAATTGGGAAATTACGAAAATAATTTTTTATAGAATCGGTGACTTTGAGGTTAGACCAACGTGAAAATTATTTATTCGTATTACAATGAGGAAAACGCGTTTTGTTTTTGAAATAACTTGCCATCTATTCGAAACCCTCCCCCAAGATCTATCTGACCTCAATTCTGCCTCTCAAGGCAAGTGGTAGCAGGTGGGCCCGCTGCAGCACTATATCTACTTCATCGTGCACGGTGCTCATAAAAGGGGGCGACGCATTGATGTAGAGGAAAACCTATTTTATCTTAGCGATTCCACGAACAAATATTATTTTGCTAAATCATATTATTTTTAAAGTAATTGAATTTCAGGA
Source organism: Gryllus bimaculatus (assembly GCA_017312745.1). Classification (NCBI taxonomy): domain Eukaryota; kingdom Metazoa; phylum Arthropoda; class Insecta; order Orthoptera; family Gryllidae; genus Gryllus; species Gryllus bimaculatus. The sequence goes on from BOPP01000186.1 coordinate 451,765, forward strand.
TATATAAATACTTAGTAGCATGAAAATAATATTAATGAAAAACTTTTGTTTTCTCCATATTGAGTTAAATAAGTTTGTGTTGTGCATAAACGTGAAGGCAATATACTGTTCATAAAAAATATATAATGAACACTGGATACCAAATTAAGTTGTCTGTGTTTATTGAATCTCTTGTTTTACTCCTGCCTACATTATAATTATATAAAATGTGGAAATGTGCTACAATTACGTACAATTGTATTCCGTTAACACTCAGTAAGAAATGTACACAACAAAGCTAAATCGCATCAATTAATAATACAAACAAATGCAGAGAAGAAACGATTTATTAAGTACCACTGCAACTTACATTGCTTTTCAACATAATCTCTACACTATTTTCCTACCCTTCAGTGAGCTTTCTTATTCTTGTAGCATATACGTCTTGCTTTTTTAACCATTTACATATGAGTGGACTGAACAGATGAAAATTGGATAAGACGAGAACTGCTCTTTGAGAAGGATGTGGCAACACCTTCAAACGAAACTTTTCGACCACTTATCTTGTTTTTCGAGTGGTTTGGAAGCGCCGATTGTCGTGTAAGAGAATTACACCTTTTGCCAGAGTATCCTGAAACCAGTCTCGCATTTTGAGATCAGGTTAGAATTATATTCACCTTTCATGGTGTGTTTTCACAAAGAAGATGTTCTTGCGGATCCCAGAAGACCAGCATCATCATTTTACGCGGTGGCGAGAGAATTTTCAGCACGGATGCGTCAGCTTTAGCCTTTGTGTTTGTATTTGGGCTTCGTTTAGACACGTGCCAGCACACGTGCTGCACCAAGTCGCATCAAAACGTTGTTTGAGAGTGGAGAAAATGCGTATCCTTATGTCGTTATGAACTTCAGACAACTGTATTGGAATCAATCTAGAGGATATTTTGAGATAATTTAGCACGCTCGGAACGACAGAATGGTCGGTTACACTAATATACGCAAATGAGCAGTTTGAAAATGTTGACAGTTTCTTTAGTGCTTCTTATATGCCAGCAATACGGAGTAAGTGATATAACCCATTTTACCTGCGTGCTTTGCAACTGCTTTTCGTCGGCCGTAAACAGAGCTTCGGTGTTCTCGTAGTGAACACTCCAAGGCCCGCAACGCAGCGCAAGCCGTCGCCCCAGACAGAGGGATTTGCGGGGCTTCCGTCGCTCCATTGGCGGAGCACTGCAGCCTTTGGCAGGGCTGCCACGCGAAGCCTCGCGCGTCCGCTCCCTGCAGCTCCTGGAGCGAAGCATGCTGCGGAATGGCAAAGCATCCAGTGCACGAGGCAACTTGAGTTGTGGTGGTTTTCCCCGAAATATGTCGTGCTGTGAAGAGTTCGTAAACTAGTCGTTTCTCTTTGATTGCGATTCGTGGTACTTTGTATTATAATGCTGTAATGAATACCAACTGAATTCTATAAATTTACTGTTAAATTCTTTCTTTGATTGGATTGAACAAACGGGTTCATATAACTAATGGGTAACTAACGGGAGCTAATAAAAGGAAATATCACTGGCAATATCAATATAAAAAATATTATAACCTCTTTCAATGGAAAGCAGTTCATTAACATATCAACATAATAATATTTCAATTCCTTGATGTGAAGATTTATCTTTTTAGAAAATGTTTTTAAATGATTAAACACATATTATCAAAAAGCATTATTTTTTTCATAAACAGTGTGCAATCTTCTTACCACAGAGAGAAAAGTAGATTTGAAAGTAGTAGATTTGCAGGTTTAATGTTTCAAGGAAACAATAGTATACGCTAGTTTAGCTAGTAGGTGATACAACTGCCCGCACTGGTGAAAAGCGTTCTTTCTACACGAAGCAGCAGAAAGGACAGGTTGTGTTTCATAGCATATAGTTTCTCCTATAGAGGCCCTCAGAGTGCGAAGAAAAAAAGCCAGATTGTGCTGCCTCTTTAAGGCGTACAGTAAGTCACCTGCATGGGCAGAAGTGACGAAAAGACTAGACTCCCATTCAAGAGTTGGGAGAAACGATCACAAATGAGAAATACAAAGTAGATGTCAGAGATCCGACGTAGGGAAATATTCATTTGTAAATCGTACGGTTAAAAATTGGAATGAAATCCCTGCAGCGGTCGTAGAGCCTTTTCCTGGCTCTGTTGGTGTTTTTAGAAGACGACTTAATAAGTACTTGTAGGCTGTAATTTACCGCACAGCTCATAATACACAATTTGTAGATTATTATAGATAAAGTGTAGTGTAGTGCAGTGCAGTGCAGTGGAAAGCTACTTTAATTAGTTCTATGGCATAACCAAAGAAAGATGTGAAAGTGTAGTGTAGTGTAGTGTAATGTGGTGCAAGAGTGGGTAGGGAGCAAATCTAAATGCTTAAAGAGCTAACTTTAAAACTTCACGTAGTGTTTCTATTTAAAAAAGAAATTGTATAACTGGTTAATTTTATGTATATGTATATCTGTTTACTAGGTGTAACTAAATATATGTTCTTCGTATAAATGTAGGCATGCATACTATGTAGGACAAGTGTGTGTTCGTGTTATGTGTGAACGTGAGAGTGAGCCATCATGTGTAAGAATGTGTATGTATGTGTGTGAGTGGGTATATATATTCTAACATAACCACCTACACCCACACAACTTACCACCTTCACGGTAGCAGGCATGAACCGTAAGCGGGTGATCAAGATTTTGCTCGTGAAGCGAGCTTTAAAAAATCTAGGGAGCAGGATCTTCAGGGTGCGAGAAAGAAAAAGAGATGAGATTATATATATGTATACATATGGTATATATATATATACATATTATATATATATTATATATATTATTTATTGTTTATATATTATATTATTAATTATGTGTGTGTGTGTGTGTGTGTGTGTGTGTGTGCACATATAAATTGTGAATATATATGTAATTATATGAATATACATATGTATGTGTGTATATGAGTGTATATATGGCCATAGATCGTATACAGGGTCTGTGTATATTTACTATTTGAGAGTAATATGCCCTCGAAAGGAGTGGTATTGATTAAATTGTTTTGGAAG
>BOPP01000186.1:456226-477165 GCA_017312745.1 Gryllus bimaculatus
TGTTTTTGAATGGTAAATTGGTTTTGAAATATAAGTATTCATATATTGTTAAACTAGGATTTTGGCTACCACCTGGCAATCAGCCAATTGTAGTCAAATAAATATTATTACTATTATTATTATAACAGAGGACGAAGAATCTTTGCATTCAACACGGACGATTCCCGGAAGGCATTCAAAAACTCTTCACAGATTAATCCGAAGAGGTAAATTAACAAACTTATTTAAATATTAAAGTACAAGAAATACGTAAAATAAATTGTGCATAATGGAAAACTAACGTGAGTGTAATTTTTACGTATTTATTCTTCCTTTCAGTTCACGTTATTTGAAACTCTAGTCAGATCGTGTAATCACACTTAGTAGGTAGGACTTCTAACGATTCAAAAAATTAATGCATACTTGTTGAAATGTCAATCTTTATCTTAAAATGTAAAATCGAAATTCAAATAATGTATCATTTTATGCTAGGATTGAAAAGGTCAGAAGAGAACACAGTCAGTGTAAAATATACAGTATAAGTTAACTAGTATTGTTCTTTTTCTTCCTGGAAAAACTCTCATTGCATTTTTCTGTGTTTACATTGTATTTGAAAGTATCCAGAAAGGGCAAAACGATATTATAGTATATTTTGTTAAAAAAGGATACTGGTTTGATTTTAATGAGTTTATGAGTCCTGTTACTACAGAGAATTCAAATCCCTGATATTCCACAAAGGTTAATAATTCTTGTACATGTTTAAAAAGAAATATTGTTATAACCTACAACCACGAATGGTTACATATTTGGCGCACCAAATGAAGGTCATATACTAAGTGAATACTTTCAACCTAAAAATTGGTCATAGTCCCGAAAAAAAACTTGTGAAATTATCAAAAAATAAGAAATAACCATGGAAATCGGACATATGGCAAATTTATAAGAGAAGTTTTCACTATTCTTGTACGAAATTTAAAGAAAAAATATGGAGCCATTTTTGAGAAATATTTGAAAATGTCCCAGGGTCTTCATGTTAAGTACCCAAAAAACTAGCCAGGACCGAACAAACAGACGGCCGGACGGACGTTTTGAACAAAAAACACTTTTTCGGTAACAGGGGATTCCAAAACATGTATTTCTGATGAAATTTCGAAACTTGGAGATTTTGAAAAACATTCTTCAAAATTTGTGGTACTTTATATGAAGTTTCCCGAACATTTTCAACATTTTCTCAAAAATGATACATTTCACAAGTATGATTTTATTCGGTGGTTTCGTACATTTATAAAAGTAAGGGAAGATTTTTTCCTTATATAAAATTTGTACTCTGTAGTGAGTTTTTTCATTAAGATCATGTACGTTTTTTGAAAATATTTATTTTCCAGTAATATTGCGTGCGATGTGTGCAATTTTACAACAATTACAAAAACAAGACTTTCTCAGAAATGGCTGCAAATTATTTCTTTAAACTTTTGGTAGGGCTGCTTCTAAATTTAGTCTACAAGATAACATAAACGCCATATTGCTCTAGTTTATGTTTTTTCAAAAATTACAAAAATGTTATTTTTTAAATTGTTTCTCATGTTAATATTGACAAGCGGAAGATTGTTAACATGATTGTATTTATGAGTAAGATGGGCTTTAAATAATATCATATTAAGTTTTTCAAAAACTCTACCGCTTTCTGTAAAAACTAGCTCTCGAATTCCGCATTCTGAGAAACGGACAACCGACATTTTCTGAAAAACGGCTGGAATTTGTTTTTTCAAATATTTCAAACAAATGGTGTTAATTGCACCCTTGATTATGATGTAATGTTATTTTCGGTATAATATTTTGTTTTTTTAATGACACAAACATACTTTTTTTGAAAAATCTCTCATGTCATTGTTATGTACATTTACAGCAATATTTAAACACTATTGTATTTGTGATTTATAGTACTTAAAATTACTTCAAATTCAGTTTCTCGAAACAAAAATTTTTCTGTCAAAAAAAGCTTCAAATTTCGAATTTACAGTTGCACTTGGGCCCTAGCTTTTTAAAAACGTCTCCAAATTTTTCAAATTAATTTGCCATTCAAGACAATGGTTTACTGTTCTTTAATCATCTTAAAATACTATTTTCACGCTACAATTAGGAAACCGAAAAATTATGAAAATGCCAAAAAATTATACTGGTAAATAATAATGCTAAAAAATGTAATACTGAATGTATTTCTTTAAAAACTTGCGACATTTTCTGAAGATAATATGCCCTTTTTGCACGTTTTTTTCTTTATACGACTAAGAAGGTAATACATTGAACTAAGACGAAAAAAGTAATGAAAAAAACAAAACAAACTACATGGTACACGGTTTTCATGCTTAGGAGGGTAGAATATTGTATGAATGAAGCTAATACACTCGTAGGTCTTCTTAATCATACGAAAGTATTATTTAGTTCTTTATTATATGATTTTATAACAAAATGGAAGATACTAGCTATATAATAGGCGGAGCTAAAAATAAGCACTATGATTTTAGTATAAGCAGGATATCAATTAAATTAATTCGTTTAGTTATAGATTCAACGGTAATGTTTTTATGTAATATCATATACACGTAACTCACAATATAATATCTCAAGAGGTCGCAACTTTGACAACTAGTTTAGAAAATGCAACTGAATGTGAATTTTTCAAGAAGACCAGCAAGGCTCCAAAAAGCTTCGACTTTATAATACATCCATTTTTCTTTCACAGAAAGAACAACTATAAGAGTAGATAGAAGACAATATCGCTCTTGTCTGTCGTGAGAAAGACCTTATGAATGAGGATGGATTTAGAGAGTCCATGGGAAAGGAGAATAAGCACCTCAATCTCAAATTAATTTCCCGACCTGCAAGAAGAACAGAACATTCTCTGAATGCTCCTCATTTTATCATTTCTTGTACAGTTGTTTGTGATTCAAGAATACTCGGTTGGTGACGCGCTTAATCAAATAAATTGAACAAAACGAAAAACGGCAATAGTAAAATTGTTTTAAAACAGTTATGAATTGTAATGAAATGTTATGACTGTGATGTTGTGAAACTATGTAAAGAAAAAATAACATTATCTACTCCAAGAACAAAACTCAACATTTCTTATTAAACGTTATCTAATTGTATTACGTTAATAGCAAGTGAAGGGATATGTGCGATCACGTGGGAAAAATTCCAAATGTACGGAATCAGATTATGGAAATATCACGATTGCTTTTCTAAACGAAACAAAGGTGAAACAGATGTGTCAAAACATTTCGCTTCTGATTTCTTTGTGACTAATAATACTTTGTTCTTGTCAGTGGGGAAATAGCCACAACAGCCACAACAGTCTAGAACGTATTGATTTGTAAGCGCTATTTAATTACGCTGTATGATTTTCATCGAAAAAAGTTAGCCATGGAAAAGATAAGGGAATTTTTACATAAGGGAATTAAGTACATTTAATAATAAATTTACAGGTTGTTTAATGTTTTATTTTCGTAGTATGATACTAAGCTATTTCCGTTGACGCAAAAATACAATGTCAGCACGTAAACTGCCATGCTTTTGTACCTTCTTACATTTCAATTCCTTAACTTCAAATAAAAGGGTACTCATACACGGGATCAACAGACCAATTCTGAAATCAATTTATAACTTTATTTATTTTACTTATAAATGTTAGAAGTTCACAACTCTGACCTGCTCATAATGAACAGCCAAAACAAAAATACGAAACATTTTTTGTAAATATACAGAATCGTAGTTATCATTTTTTGTCTTAGAAAAGGAATTAAATATCACGAAAATTTCCAAACCCAAATACATATATTATTAAACAACGAAATAAAAATTACGTATTGTACAATAACAAAATCTAGCAGAAAGTTTCTCTTCTGTCTTGAAAAAAATTTACAAATTAACAAATTCAAATACAATGATACAATTTTTAACACTTTGACAACAATATAAGGGGAGCATCAAGAAGAGTTTGTGAAGTTCAAGTTACATGCACTTTCTGAGTACTTATTATAACATTCACGTAAATGGGGGCTTGCTGAACTCTGCATTTACTTTTTACTTATTTTGTTAGTGCATTTACTTGTACAGAGTCTAATTTTACACTCGAAGATGGCATGACACGCAACCACAGCACATACTCGTTTAAGGGGAGATTTTGGGCACTACGGAAATACTGTCAAGAGCCTCCTACGTGTTAGCGAACTGAGCGAACTTGATACTTCTCGCAGCCATGGTCAGTTTATGACGAAAGCTAAGAAGAAAAAATAGGAAGGACGACCTCTTTTCAGGGCTTTGCTCCCATCCAACGGCGCGAAGCTTGCGACGGTCAGTAGGCTGGTGTCGCCGAATGTACGTCTCACGCAGATCCGGTTCCAACAAGGCAATGTAGTGTATGAAATGGACGCGCGTAAACCTAAGCACAGAAACTTCAGTGTCCGTTTCTATTGTTTGTCCTCATCACGGTCACCGCCGCTCCCCGATAACATACTTTTTCGACCGTCCTCTCTCGCATCTCAAAGCCTTCGTTGTTCCCGACCGTGTTGGTCATATACATTGTAATGAGACGGTTGCACGTGTCTGGTGGCATCATCATCCGTGAATTAATAATTTTATTGAGCACAGCGCCGCGGAGAAGGATGCCAGGAAACGCGCTGTTTCTGCTACCGGAGCCTTTTTTGGGCGCGCCTGGGATGGGCGGAATCCAGCCCTTTTGTCCGGCGCAACCCACGCCAGGCCGCACTTTATGACTCATCGGGAAGGACGCCTACCACTCCAACCGAGCGCCTTTCTCTCGTTACCCACGTGACGATGGGTACCAATCGCGCCCACCAATCGCGAGAAATGACGTAGGGGAGGGTCACGTGATCCGCAAAGTCTTCATGGCAACCTCAAGTCGCAAGCTCATTCCTTCAATTTCTGACCTCGGAGGGAGCTTCACGCATTCTGTTCGGATTCACGGAGCCAGCTTGGCTGCATTGTATTTCGATCCGCGTAGCGAGATCTCTACATTCTGATCACGGAGACGCTTGCCGCATCGAAACATCTCAGACCGACTCTGAGGTACGGAGCCCGAACAGTTGAAGTGGGCCATGCCCGTAAATGCCTGACTGCGAACCCGAAGTGACTCGGTCGAGGACACGAGTAACGCGACCATAGGTCGTGCTGCCAACGCACGGGCCGATGCACTGTCGGCCACCCGCTGCCGCGCCGCGGGAACGCCAGCCTGCCGACGACCTCCGCTGGCGCAACAGGAGGGGCTCGGGATCCCCTAGGCGACGCCGCTGGCCGCCCGGCCGTCGCACTGTCACGCAAAGGACCGGGGTGAAGGCGCCGCGACTCCTGCGACCGCACCATTTCCAGACGCTGGGACGTGAGGCTGCCGCTCCCGCAAACCGGGTCATGACCGCCCGGAAGGCCAATGCCCAGCGGGCATAGATGAACACTCGCCATGACTGCCATGTAAGCTAAGAGTCATTTTAAGGAAGTTAGTAAGGTTAACTTTAGTATGAGGCTTCACCTTAATCGCAAATTTGGCGCATTAATTAATTTTAAAACAAATGATCGTTTCGTTTTCAATGTAGTAGTGGTAGTAGTAGTTACGCATACCTCCCTCTAGGGATGGCGACGGAGCAGCCGGGGCAATGCTGAATTCGAGAAGAAAAATCAGGTAATGAGGTGTGTCGGGCTGACCACAACAGCGCGTGTGGTTATAGGTTATTGTATATATATATATATATATATATATATATATATATATATATATTGTGACGTCGTGAGATTGTGCAACCCCATTACGCCACCGTCTAGCAAATGTGAACACCCACACGCAGCGAGAATAGCATACGCGGCGGAGCAGTGGCTCCTAAACGCGCAACCTGTTATTCGTTGATCGTACTAGAGCGCACGAACTAGCGAGCAACGTTTTCCCCGTGGAGGGTGAAAGAGGAGAAGCAACCCCACTCTTGAAATTTCCCCAGGCGGGGAGCCATAAATACGGTAACAAGCTTCGAGAGCGCTCTTTGATATTTTAGCACTGGGAACGGTTCGGCAGCGCTTGAATCACAGCAAGGTCAGCGGACAGGTGTTCTCGAGCTAGAGTAGGAGTCTATTTGAATACGTGTGGAGCTAGGGCTGTCGAAATTAGAATACCGAAGTGATAGGAGAAAGTGGTGTAAATTTTGAAATCGGCAATAAGTCTAATACTGCCTAGATTCGCGCAGTAGGACTCTGAAGTATTCTAGTACAATCATATTTTCCTTATTACTGCAGAAGCCAAATGTGTAGTAGTTAGGCCGAGCACGCAAACAAAAGGGGCGCAGTAAATTAGATAAACATGGATGCGCGAATTAATTTTTACAACGAGGCGTGAGGCTCAATCTCCAACACGTGCGAAAGATATGGTCTTGGAGGGAAGGCAGGGCGTGTAGGTGCGAAGGGTCTGGGTTCAGCGTGGGACTTCGAGCGGTCGACGCAGCAAGTGGAGAATTCGGCGAAACGTTGGAGCGACAACAACCTTGAATCGGCGAGGTCATCTGGCAGTGAGCAACGCAGCGTCGATGAGACACGCGTGTTTGTACTACAGCATTTTAGAAGAAAAAGCGATTGCAGCAACGCGACAGTGTACTAAAATCGCTTTAAGTAGGAAACATTTGTCTTGTTATGCATGATAGTAGAGCGTAAGAGCTTGAGTAGGAGTGATTCTGCCACCGAATTTTGTGGTTAAATTATACGCTCGTTTGTTCACAATCTTTGCAATTTATTGTGTTGAGGGTTCAGACCTTTCTCGTAGCCGAAAGATCCTGCTTCCTGAGAATTTTAAGCTCGCCTCACGAGCATTCTTGATAAAAAGCTACCTCACATACGTGCTGCTGCTGCTGAAGATGGTACGTTAGGTGGTAGGCGTGTTAGAATATATATATATGGGTTTCCTCCACTTGCATAGGATACTGCCCGCGCGTTTGTATCTGTGTCAATTACAGATAGGTAAAGGTTACAATTCTACGCAGATTTTCTGAGCTCTCGATTATAGGGCTACCGATTGCAAATGCCGTTTAATATCACAGAATAATTATTTCTGTCGTTTTTGTGCATTGAAATGCAGTTGGTTAATACATAGAGCATTTTTCTAGCGGCCTTTAATTCATCATCGTGATTTGAAACCATCTGTGATGGCTGCTGCTAGCTAGATGGTTCCTGGAATTAATACCCAATGTTGCATTGATTTTGATTGACGAAGAAATAAAAAAGTATTTTAATAATTCTCTAAAACTACTATTTAAAAACTGATGTAGATATATAATAATATACAGTAATTGATTGCGTTAAGAAAGAAATTGCTACCGTCAATAATGATACTGTAAGAAAAGTTCGAAAAAAACAATTTAAACACTTTTTTGATAACAAGCATTCCAAAAACCAGCCTCCCCACAGTGTGGATGTGTCGAGAGGCAAGTGTTATGTAAAGTACATGGAAGTGGGTGAATGAAAGGGGAAATGATAGTGAAAGGAAGACGTAAGAAAGATCGCTCTTGGTCCATAGCCCATTTGCTAAGGTACTTCTCCGGCTTTCACCTGATATTGATCGGAAAAACTAAGGAAAGATACCGATCAGAGCAACCGATCGCCATTTTTGTCGAAACAGCGCTGCAGATTCAACCTCGCCGGTGTCGATCGTCAAGACTCGAAGCCTAGGAGCTCCGACTCAAAGACTCTGCAGTGAGCGGCATTGCAGGCTGTGAGCTAAGCGAAGGGGGAACGGCAACCAGGAAGAGCAGCGGTGCAGTGGAGGGAGAGCGCCTTCCATTGCTCCGCGTGATGAGAGCAGAAGGCACGCGCTCGCGGCGGAGGAATGTAAATGAACGCACTGGCGCAGTCGGAGGACGGGGTGGGAGCGAGGTCGTGTTCCGCGACCCAATCTTTCCTCCCGCACCTTCTCTCCACCCTGCGCCTGCAACGTGTAATATATAAAAGTGAATGTTTGTTTCTGTGTGTATGAGCTCCCTCACCGTTCATCCGTTTATACGAACTTATTGCTTGCACTTGCATAGAGGTTATAGACATAGTATATAGTATAATGGTGCAGACATAGTATAATGGTGAATGTGCGTTTGTCTGACGCACATAGACGCAAAATGGGTGCATTATTAATTATGATTTTTGACTCAACCCCTGAACATGCGTTCTACGCAACGCGTCGCACCCTCATATATTAAGAACGTGTTCACTTTTTTGCCTCTGCGTTTGTAAAATATCAGCCGGAATTGAATGTAATCTCGGACAAGTTCATAAAGTTTCTCCAAGGCAGTGTCGTGGAGAATGCACACACAAAATTCAGGGAAAACGTTTTAATGTATTAACGTTTTAATAAAATACTTGAGAACCATATCGAAACCAGTATATAGAATAAACCCATACTCGGGAAAAATACTTTCATCTACTACAATTTTTGCGGAGGTGGCGTAAACGGGTAAAACATACCAATATTGGAGCATTGGCGGGTTCACTAGTTCTATATACTCGTAGAATGCTCCAAAAGGTGTGCTCAATTAAGTACTGTGCTAAGTAATATAGGAACTGCGGGCTGTTTTCCTATTGTGATTTAAAATTCTGGTTAAACAAGCAACTTGATCAAGCTTGTTGTTAGCACAATACTTACGGTGACGCAACTCGCAAAATGCGAGAGCACGTCTTCGTAATCTGCTACAGGGCGTCTACTGAACACGCCTTCACCTTCCACTGATTGTTTGGAAACGTAGGTAAATGATAACATAAAGACTCTAGAACGATATACGGTTGTCTATGGGACAATCCATTTTAAGTCGATCAGTACTCGTAGCTTAACCATCTCAGAAAAAAATCGTACTTTCTATAAGTTTTCTTATGATTTGCGTGTTTAAAAACGTTTCAAAAGATATTGAACGTAATTCAGCAAGGATCGTTTTTGTTGTAAGACACACAATTTTTCTTGTTTGTAGACATTTTCCGATTGTTGTAGATTACTCAGTGCTTGATCCTTCTGGCTTTAAAACAATCTAAAATGCATTGAATTCCATAAACTTTAGCCTGTACAATTCAACGTGATAATTATCTATCTAATATTTTTATTTGGATAACATTTGCAATCAAAACTATTAAACACGAATTATAAATTTTCAATTTTTTGAGTAATTTTTCAACGCAGGAATAAAGCCTTATTTTTCTGTAGTTTTATGCATAACAGTGTACTTCATGTAAAATATAAATTATAAGTAAAATACCACTTAAAAATTACATCATTCTAACAATGAGAAGTTTTAATTTTTGCAAATTTTCTGCTGTAAAAACTATGATGGGAAACAAATTATAAAAAAAGTACACAGGTAAAATATCGCATCAAATCTATCTTGCAGTTCCATACTGTTCTTTTGTATTTTTTCAGTACTAAAGATGAGCTTTGCGGCACTCAAACACAATATTCATAAATAAGATCTCTAAAGAAAGACAATATCACGCAAACGACGAATTTCTCTTTAAAATTAAAAAAATGAGGATTTGTTAAAAAACGCGTCTAAGTATTCACGTCAAATACAACCCGCAACACTCAGAGTTGTTACATATATAGTTAAATATCTCCTAAATCCAGCGTTTTAGGACTTTAAATTCTAAAATTTGCGGGCTCAGGCTTCAAATTGCTCAACATGACTCAGAGGCTTGTTCTGCGCTTCTCGATTTTATCCGGCATATTCAGTGACGTACAGTTTCTGCAGTTGTATGTCAAGTTAAACTAATTCCATATTCTTGGTGATTGAACTGCCTGGTGCATCTCTCTCTGTTTGGCAATAAAGGTAAACAAGAATATCGTGGATTGACAAGGGCGTATTGCACTGTTATGTTAAAATACATTCAGTTGGTTCAATTACGAAAAGACGCATAGAACAACTGACAGAGGATATGGGGGTCTTGAAGAAAAGATATATTATGGCCTTAATATGGAAATGGAAGGATAGAGAAATGGGGGGGGGGTGTTTATATGCAAAAGTTATCTCACAGGTACGCCCCTTAATACTATTTTATTATAAATAAACGCATCGAGTGGCTAAGATTCCAACCCTGGTAGGTCCCGGTGAGAATTGCTGCCCTGAGCACCTGCTGCTCACATCAACCCCTCAACTCAGGTCATTGTGATGTATTAACCGATGGGATAACGATGAAGGATAATGATAACGAAAGAAGTGGTGGGGTGCGAAGGGTCGTGAGACGCGTGGGTGCTGGTAGAGGTGTGATGAGGGTTGGGGCTAGCGAGGACAAGTACAGTCATATCAAGTCGTGCCAATTTTAGCAGAGGTGATTTTTCGGTTAAGACAAGTCATGTTCGGCTCTAAAGTTGTTGGGAATATGTAGAAATTTTTAATTTTATTCTGTTCCAGTACAAGTTTTTAATTACTAGAATACGGAAATTGATGTGTTTGTTGAATGTGTGTTTGAATAAATTTAAGTGATACGCGAACTATGAAACTGTGGAAATGTTACTTTTCCTAGCATGTTCGTGTTGTTTGATTTTCTGAGTGAATGTTGGGCCTGTTTGTCCCATGTATATGGCATTGCAGTTGTTGCAAGTGATTTTGCAAGTCTTTAGTGGTGGATAGTGTTTACTGTAATGTATGAGTGGTGTTGAAAGTCGTTTTGAACCGAATTTGTTGAGTGGCTATTTTAAGAGAAAGGTGTCCTACGTAAGAGATTGCATGAGGGTGGTGTGTTTGCGGATATTGAATGTGTTGTTTTTTTATTATTATTTTGTCAAGATATTAAAGTCGTATCCATTCATTGGCTATAAGTTTTACGGTGTTTATTTCCTAATTTGTGTTTTATGGGAACATGGATATTGAAATTGACCGATGCAGCATAGCATGGAAGGCTGCGTGTTTGTGTGTGTGTGTGTGTGCGTGTGTGTGTGTGTGTAGGGGATATTGTGAAGAGTTGTGTATGATTGTGTCCGTGTGGGTGGGTTTTCTGAATATGTCGAATTCATTATGGTTCTGTGCTAGCGGTGTAGGGAGTTGATTTATTGTATAAAAATAATAAGTTATCTGGAAGTTATCTGGTGGTGCCTGCAAATAGTGCCACCAGGTCGTCTTCGTATCTGAGCCAGAAAAGGAGATTTTTTAGAAGTGGATGTTCAGAAGTAAACAACGTGTTTTCTCAGTTGTCCATAAATATATCAGCTAATAAGGGTGAGAGGGGTGAACCCATGGGTAGTTCAGAACCTTGGGTGGAAAATATGTCATTGAATTTGAAATAGTTGGCATCTATGCAACAGGAAATGATATTGTACAGTTTAGTTGTGATGGGGATGGCACACTGTAGTCTGTCAATTTGGTCTTTAAGAATATTATTTCAGTCGGATGTTGGTACACTGTGAATTAGTTTTACCACATCAAAAGAAACAAGTTTAGCATTAGAGGGCACTGGGGAATCCTTTATCTTGTTGATGAGATCAAGACTGTTGAGTATAGTGTGCTGGGGTGTGTAACTGACGTATTGTTTGCAATCTTTGTTCAGTTTGTAAGCAATTTTGTATGTGAATGTGTTAGTATATGATACTTCAGGTGAGGGTAACAGCCTTACGGGCACCATCTCGCACTAACGCGAAGGTACGAAGCCAGCGTGGGAGGCGCGCCCTGCTAGCGGCCTAGAGGACGAAGGGTGGGGGCGCGAAGCGAGCGGCAGATGCACTCGGAAGCGGACTAGCGACGGTGAGGGAGAGATGCAAAGCGGACGGAGGAAGTGCTCCGTGGAAATGGACTGGCAGGGAGGGATGCTGGTGCAGTGATGGAATACGAATAAGGGTTTCACAATGGAAACGCTCTAGCGAGAGAGATGTGAGTGTGATGTTGATGAGTGAAAAGAACGTAAGAAACGTTTTCGAAACGGACTAGCAGGTGAAAGAGGGAATTAGGAGACAAATTAGTGCAATGTGAAGGTAGTCAAAACGTCCTTCGTTTTGTATGGTACCACTAAAGACTATTTGTAATCACATCCAATCACATATAACGGAAAGAAACACTTTCAGAAATCTTACTGTCCAGTGAAGCAGAAAGGGAAGAAATCAGAATTTAGTCAATATTAATTTTTCGTGTTCAATATCGCAGGCCGTACACTTCGAAAGCTATTGTTCACTTTGTGAAAACCTAGTAGATATTATGTCAAAGATAGGTTCTGAGAAGGGACATGCGAAAAGGTGGTCTAGTGGGCATAAATATGTTGCAGTCTGAAACAAAGCGGGGACTGAATAACCAACACTCACCTCTGCAAATGCATCCGGGGATCCGTTTTGTCCGTCTAGTTCATCCGTCAACCAGTGGGACGAGGAAACGGGCGAGAACGGGCGCAAGGACGTGTGCGACACGTGGGCGAGAACGCGGGTGAGGGCGTGGGTTGTGACGTGGGAGGTGACTTCGACGGTGATACGGGCAGTAGCTCGGGGGGTGACGTGGGCGAAGTCGCGGGTGGTGTGCAGGTAAACGTGGTGGTATGGGCGCGGGCGTGGGCACAGCAAGGACGTAGACGTGGGCTCGGGGAGTTACGCGGGGCGGGGCCTCCGACAAAGCCGGAGGGTGGCGGGAACGCCTGCAGCTCGCGGCAGGGCGCCGCGGGTCCAAAAATAACCTCGTTACGCGTGGGGTCTCACAATGGCCGCTGTAATGGAGGCGATGTCATGCATCATCGGGGGAACATGCGTTTGGAAGTGTTACAAGCCGCTTATGGTAATGAACCACCGCGCAATTTTTGGTGTACCGTTGGCACACTCAACCCTCTAATTAAGAGTGCAGACTTAATCGCCATCACATGCCTTGTCCTGCAAGTCTTTTCGAAGTCCTTTTTTGTTTACTGTGGTAATGAAAAAATGTTTTTTAAAGGCGCCCTAAATTTGCAACCTCAGTCACGGTTATCTCTCTCATTGCACGTAATTATCGTATCTATTTATTTTTCTCTTCTTCCTAGAAATACATTTTTAATGCAAAAATGAATAATTTTAAATGACATATTTTAATAATTAAAAAAGGGCCGACGGTTCATTCATCTCCTCTGAAACACTCTTCGGGTGATCACCAACTCTATATTCTATTTTACGACTTATTAAAGCCACTGTGTTTCACTGTTAGACTCAAATTTATTATAAAATATTACCAATATAAACGTATCTGAGTAAGTAAGACAATGGCATGTGTAATTACAAAAATGTGTATGGTAAATGATATTCCATTTTCTAATATTGTGGTGATTGCATAAAGGAACCGTTACCTTTAGTACTTTTGTCTTTAATGTAATTTATAAGCCTCATGATGAGCCTCCCATAATCTGTGGCAATGCCCAAACTTAATCTACCGGACTAGTAGTTGGCGAGTGGGAACGTTTTTGTTTGGAATGTTACAGTCACCCAATATCTTCTTTAGTATCATCTGACATTAATATCTGGACCAGGAGGTTAAAATTAAACAGGCCGTGAGATGGGAAAGCGATCTGCAGTTAATGTCTTAGTCTCAGGCAAAATTTCAATAAACAATACTGAATTTTCAAATAAATATTATTCATCTGCATATTGAGTATCAAAGAAAGCACTATTAAATCTTCACGGGCAATGGCCCTGGTTTTGTTGTAACTCCTATATGTCGCGAACTACTATTATCCGTTTAAATAAAATAATTCAGTTTAAACATTAATCGCAAGACAAATGAAATTGATAATATAGTCACCTGAATTGTTTTCCTTTCAAAATTGGTTCTTATTAATACTTCACTAATCAAAATTGCATTCAAATTAGTACAATTAAATAATTTTATTGTAATGTTTTTTATTTACATTGACTTTTTCAAATGTTTCCTTAAATATATTCTTTCAATAATATATCGAATTCATTCAAATGAAGGCAAGGGTATTTTGCTAGATAGATTACATTTCTGGGCAGAAAAAAATAACATGATAATAAATAGTTCAAACAGCAAAACCTGAGGAAGACCACGACAAGATGGTCGATACGTCGGCAACACAACCTTCGACGCGGCATCACCCGGAGAGCCAAGAACACGCACATGACTCTGGCCGCGGAAGACTACGACTTCAGCAAAACCATTACATTTGGTAGGGGCAGCATATATAGTGAAACTCAATACCATTTAGGCAACAAAAATATCCCAAACGTCTTGTCTTGTAAGTATCTGAGAATAATTTTCGATAGCAAATTAAATTGGGAAAATCAGGTAAACTTTGTCGTAGGGAAAACCTGGAGGCCTTCGCATTTTACTATGCGCTACTAGTTTGTCCATTAATGAAATAAGGGGCGATTTGTTGGGACCCTTATTGAAATTCACAAAAGGAAAATATTTGAATAGAATACAGAGAAGAGCGTTACTTTTCGCTGCAATAAAAAGAAAGTAGAATGGGAGTCTCTAGAAATCCGGAGGGTTAAGGTCAAGACTGTGCCCTTTACAAAGCATATGCCGGTTCTCCAGCTTGGAAAGATATTTTCATTCCACTTGATAGATCCACTTACTTTAGTAGACGGGATCACAAGCACAAAATTCAGTTTAAGACATAGAGAACTGATGTAGGGAAATATTCCTTCACAAAAAGAATAACGGACTGGAATAATTTGCCTGCGACAGCCAGGGAACCCTTTCCTCCAGGTGTAAAATTTTTTAAATATATATTAACCAATTACATTAGTAAAATTTATTAATTAGTAAGTTAGGCTTATTAATAGTTATTATTTTAGTTATTATTTTATTTAAATTGTTATTTTTATTATTAGTTTTGTGATAATTACTATTAAATGCATTGCTTTATTAAATATATAATTATATTGTATTTACAGTAGTAGCTGAATTGGAGTGTCGTTACGTGTTGTTAAGTGTAGTGCAATAAGGAGGTAAAAAGAGAGGTGATGTGCAAGTGTAGTGAAATGAAGTGAAGTGCAGTGTATTTGTTAGTTAAAATATCTGTGTAGGACAGTCATAAAATGTAGAGTTAATTCTGTTATTGTTATTAGTGTGATTATTTTTATCATATTATTATTAATATTACTGTTTTAACATGTTTTAAAATTATATTGTATCAATATTACTAACTGTAATATATTAATTGTTGTGTTCTGCCACCAGGTTGTATAAACCAACCTGCGAAATAATAAATCCATCAATGAGTTCTGATTTTTTCTACACATTGCCCACATACTTGAAACACGAAGTTCACTTACAATTTACACGTTTTTATAACAAATAAACAAACCATTTAAATATAGTTTATTCTTTAAAAAAACGTAATGCTGTATTGTTTGTCAAGGTATTCCCGCAAACCCATTGAAGGCAAGTGCTTCCTGCTCGCGAGGAAATTGCTGATCCTTCTTTAATGACGTGAAAGGACGATGATGTACAGTGAAGAGACGATCACAAATACATCCATGCCTGAGGCGGGATTCTCTTGATTTGAGATCGCCACGACACTACTGCCTTAGCTATCTCGGCTATCCGCAGAGACTCTCTGTAATTAATCAGATCTAAAGATACGTTGGGGGTAATACGACGTTACTGGTGTATTTATCTCAGTAATGAACTAAGCAGTCCCGTCCGATCCGCACGCTTCGCCGGTCTACCCAGCACACGCCATGTGGCCTGCCATTGCCGCCATGCCCCGCCCATTCAGCACCTCCCAACTACGCCCACGCCCTCCTCTCGGATTGCTTTCTCGCTCCGCCTCTTCTTCCTTCTCTTTACGTTCCTCCCACTCATTTAGCGCCTGAGATGGGCCAGATGTCACTGCAGGGACTCTGACCAGGAGGTCGTAGGTTCGAGTCCCGACGGTGGCAGGATTTTCCACACTAGCTTCATGGTTAGGTTGAGTTTAGCTCCTGTATGGGTGAAGGCTTCTAGCAGCTAGCTGCTCTGATCGATAGTTCTCCGATGAAAAAAAAGGCAATTTCCAGAGCAGGACCATAACAAACGCTCCACGGACAGCGCGTTAACTTTCCTTGACCTATGCCGCCTAACTTATGAACACACTCACTTGTACTGCACTACAACACATGCCGGAAGGCCGGTCGGACGATTTGTCCCGGCTGGGGCAGTGCCCCGCTGCAGGGAGATACGAAGTTGGGGAAAACCACGTACGGCGATGCCGGATCTCACCATCCAGCGGAAAAGATCACCGCCACCTTACGAGGAAAATACACGCACTTCACGAGGAGAAGACAATCCCGAAATCATAAATCAATCAATATTCTCACAGATTTCTCTCGTCACTCTCCGAAAGGAGACTCAACCATCTCCTCTCGTCCCTTCCGCTCTTTTCTTCGCTACTCCTTGCTTTTCTTCCTTTCGCGCCTGATGTGCCGCACCGCTCGCCCGCCCGCCCGCCTTGCCCCGCTCCACTGCTCGCTCGCCCGCCCGCCTTGCCCCGCCCCACTGCTCGCTCGCCCGCCCGTCTCCTGACAACGATGTGCACCACGTGCACAGCGAATAGAATAGAACTAAATATTATGAAACTAGTGATGCTACAGAATGGCACAGACTTTCTCGTATTAGTTTCTATTCCTTTGGTCTCTGATAGCTATTAGGACTTGCCCCAATTTCTTGCTAGCTGCCATCTATCGCCGCCCAAAGTACACTTATTAAAATTTTTACTAATTTTTCAGTCATCAATTTGGAGTAGAACGAAAACATTTGAAGAGTATTAAAGAAGAATGTTCTAAATGAGCATTTTCTTTGAAACCTTTGCCGCCGTTGTTAAAAAACTTGTGTTCAAGTGCTACTGGAAATTTAAAGTTTCGATAAACTTCATTTAAAGGCATTTTTAGTACATTAACACACAAATGAAGTAGTGTTTAGCAATTGCTGGAAATAGGCATATCAACGTCGTAAGAGGTCATTCAAAAAACTTACATTTGTGTCATTAAAAAAATATCGAAAGGAACTTTTCATCACAATTTTACATTAAAAGGTAAAATTAGCACTATCTGTTCGAAATGATTGAAGAAAAAATTGCAGCCGTTTTTAATAAAATGGCGTTAAAGCCTCTATAAAAATGCGGAATGTTGAGCTAGTTTTCGCAGAAAACGGTTGAGTTTTCGTGAAATTTTATGTGACATTATTTAAACCACATGTACATAAATACAATAATGTGAACAAATTGCCGCTAGTATAAATATTGTCAACATGAGACAATTTTTTTTTAATTTTTGAAAAAACTAAAGAATAGAGCAATATGGTTTTTATGTCATCATATAGAACACATTTAGTACTATGCCTCCCAAACATTTTAAGAAAAAAATTGTTACTAAAGTTTTTTGAGAAAATCTTGTTTTTGTAACTTTTGTAAATTGCACATATTACAAGCAATATTGACTGGAAAATACTAAAATTTAAGAAAATGTACGTGACCTTAATGAAAGAAGTTACTAGGGAGAAAAATTTGTATTTTAAGAAAAAAATCTTTA
Source organism: Gryllus bimaculatus (assembly GCA_017312745.1). Taxonomy (NCBI): domain Eukaryota; kingdom Metazoa; phylum Arthropoda; class Insecta; order Orthoptera; family Gryllidae; genus Gryllus; species Gryllus bimaculatus. Next base: position 473,700 of record BOPP01000186.1, read on the forward strand.
TCTTCAATTTTGTACTTGTAAGAAGACACCAAAAAAATCATACTTTAGAATTTTTCAAAAATTCAGAGTTATGCCACTTAATTATGCCTATGCCACCTTTATTAGTGTATGTTACTCTCTTCTTACAAGAAATTTAATGAAAAATATTTGGTACCCTCACATATTGACGAATGTTTCTCAAAATCTCAAACTTTCGACGCAAACCAGATAGGTGTTTTCAATTTGAAAAAAAATCCTATGCATGGTTTAAGCGTTTGTAGTATCCACAGGCACGTGACGGACGGACGGACAACAGACGTTCGAAGAAAAAACAACAACACTTTTTTGGTATCTGGGGACTCTAACAAGTGTATTTCCTTCGAAATTTCGAAATCGATTTCCGCAGCATTAGATAACTGTCATTATTCTACGTATATTACTCCATATATACGTACCTTTACGCAAACGTAATTAGTGGAGTTCCGGAATGGCAGAGACTTTCCCGTATTAGTTTTCTATTTCATTTGGTCTCGGCTAGTTATAAAAACTTGCCATAGTTGCCAGATGCAATTTATTACCACCCAAAATACTTTTTTATTTGGAATTTTATTCACTTTTCCACACGAAAGTTTTGAGTTTTAGAAAAACTTCATTTGAAGCACTGTAACTCACAAATACAATTGTTTACAAATTGCAGTTAATGTGCACATTGCCGGCGTGAGAAATCTTAAAAAAATACATTTGTGTTTTTTTTGGGAAAAAACAACAACAAAATTTATCCCAGAGTGAACCTTACGTCATATTAAAGAGTATAATTAGCACTATCGTTTCGAAAACTTTGAAGAAATAATTTGGAGCTATTTCCGAAAAAAATACGTTTTAACGTTTCTGAAAGTTTGAAGTTTGGAGCTAGTTTTGACAGAAAACGGTTGAGTTTTCGAGTAGCTTTACTTGACACTACATAAAGCACAAGTACTTATAAATATAATGAGCCGTTTGTGAAAATCAAGCTTTTGTAATTTTTTTAAAAAGGCACAAATTTCACGCAATATTGGCTGAAAACTACTAAAATTTAAAAAAAAGTACAAGACCTTAATGAAAGAAAAAATTATGGGAAAAAAATCATTTCGAATAAAAATCCCTATCTTTAATTTTTTGATCCCGAAAAATACTCAAAATTTTGAAATTTTCGAAAATTCAGAGTTAACCGCGAAAATCGGACCTATGCTACATTTATAGGTGAATTTTACTCTATTCTTATAATAAATTTAAAGAAAAAAATTGGAGACCCCTCTTTGAGGAAGTTTCGAAAATGTCCCAAAGGCTTCATGTAAAGTACTCCCAAAAACTCTGTTTCTTCAATTTGGAAAAAATCCTATGCATAGTTTAGATGCTTGTGTTGTTCACATACACCAGACAGAGTCGGACAGACGGACAGTCAGACATTTTGAAAAACACATTTTTTCGGTGTCAGGGGGCCCGAAAAGCACCATATTTCCTTATTCTACGTATATTACTGCGTATATACGTACGTATACGGGAAAGTAAAAATACGAGAGGTGGAATATTTTGTATCGTAACGTCTCTATTTGTTATTTGTAATAACTCAAAAGCATTCGTGCAAAATTTGGGTGCATTCTTTTTTAAATTTTATTGTTTTACTTATGTAATTACACAGTTCAGTTTTATACTCACTCTTCATATGTTTGATGACTTATTGTAAAACAAAATTAAACTTACAGCTAGCATTACGGATCAGGAAACCTAATTGTCACCTCCATTTAGGATTTATGTCAGAAAATTGCTTTAAGAATATATGGAAATGGTACTTATTTTGATTCGTGTGGATGAGATGGTGTTTCTGAATAGGTTCAGTCCGGTTAAAATTTGGTATCTGCACTAGGTTGGAGTAAAATTGGGTAGATAGGTAAATGATGTGGTGGTTTATGAGTTGGAGATAGAATTCTTCGTGCGTTCTAGTAGTTGAAATATTTTTGTGGCACAGTTTCTCGGACACTCATCTTTGTGCAACAGGGAAGACGTGGCTGCCTCATGGTGTCAATCAGCGTCGTCGCATCATTTTAGCTCTAATCCCGAGTGATACAATAACACCATCGTCATATATTCCCAACACATATTTTATGCTAATGTGTTACTTATTTAAATCATCGAAGCTATTAGGAAAGAGTGCAATCCAAATGTTTAATAATGCAATTAGTCAATTTCTTTCTTCTGATGCTGATTGAATTAACACAAGGTAGTGCGTTAAAGTTTAAGTTATTCATTCTTTCCCTGCACAACCTTTCTCCGAAATCTATTGCGCCTTCAATGATGTAGTTCTCTTTCATCTACGCGACGCTTAGTGGGTGAAAAACGGATTGGTCTTGAGAGCTCTCTAAATAATTTGAACGAAACCTCTACTCCCTCTTTTCCTTTGAATTTATTCGCATTGAACGCTACAAAGAAACCCGGAGAGCATATCAGAGAATACAGCTTTCCACCCACTCATTCATTTGCGCGTGTCGGGAGCCCGCCGACCCCAATCCGAGATGGCGCGTCCGCCAACGCAGTTGCCTGCCGGTGCTCAGACGGCGCGAAGGGTTTGATGAGTGGGGCAGAAAGGCCCGTTTGTGGAGGAGGCGGAGGGAGTGATGGACGGGGAGAGGAGGCGACGCCGGCAATAAGAACTGCGGCGGGACAGTGGAAGATCGCAGGCGATGATTGGCTGTTTCATTATTTCGTGTTTCCGGGTGCATCAACTGCTAATGGGCATTACGACCGTTAGTGGAGTGAATGTTTTTAACATGGGGCGGGGGTGATCTTCCCTTAATGGATGGTGGCACCCAGATATTTCCCACCAGCGTGACACCGTGCCACCGGGTCAATCTCGTGTCACTCGATATGCGTGGCGTTGTAGTACGTGTAAGTGTGTGTAAATAAATTGTGAGCATAGGGCAAGGACGAGGAAGGAAATATTGAAAGTGGTCCTTGGCCCGTTTGTTAGGGTAATGCTCCGGCATTCGCCTGCGGTTTTAATCACACAAACTATAGAGAATCACCGTTTAGAACAGCCGGCCTGTAGACGTCTCCTCCACAACTCAACTTTTGTTATCTCGCTTATGTCGGAAGTCCTGCCACCGTCTAGAGTGCCTCAGACCGAGATTTCAAACGGTTCGAGTCAGTTGATGCTCTCAGACACCCAAGCCTGTGGGGGCGATGGAGGTTGAAATGGTGGCGAAGGGCGGCGGGGCCATGCGGAAGGGCAAAAGAGATGCGGAGTGTGAGGGTGGGGGTGGGGGAAAGCGGTGCGGCGGTACGGTGATGGGGGTGAGAGATGGTGGAGCGGGGCAGAGGGGGGATAACGGCGAAGGGGAGTGAGCGTGGGCGGTCAGGCGAACGGCTGAGGAATCTCGGCGGTTAATTGTTCTCTGCCGCCCACGCGCCGCTCGCACCACGTGTCGCTGTCTGGGGACTGGCCCCCCGGCTG
>BOPP01000186.1:477191-492995 GCA_017312745.1 Gryllus bimaculatus
CCGCACACGCGCGGCCGCGCCTTCGCTAAGCTTCCTGGGCGGAGACTTGCCTTAACCCGGTTTACCTTGGAACTGCAATATCTTCGCCGTTGAACTTCGCGGTTATTGTAGGAGTTTGTGGGGTTTAAATTAAGGAACATATAATATTTGGAGCATTAAACAGCTGCTAATAAATGTTGGGTAAATCTGTATATGAAGGGTATAATGCATTTGATTAAATGTGTCTTAAATACTGTACCAAAATACGTGGAAGCTTTTCACAAAGTGTCTCAACAAACAGCCCGCTTTATTTTAAGTTTGTGTTTAAACATATTCGTAGTTTCCTCAAAGTGCAATTTTTTGTACTATTATTTTAGGCGTTTGCGAAATCATGATTGGTGTGTATGAGATTTGCTTGTCAAAATGCGTATTCAAGGATTCCAATGTGAAATTCATTTGTTATGTGGTATGACTAATAGAATGGTGAAACCTTTTTTATACTAACATATTCCACTCCTCTCCATTTTACAAACAGACCAATTAAGGAATAGTGATGTCTAAATTATATAAAGGCTTCACTTCGTAACAACATTCAAAGATGCATTTAAGTAATGAATCAAATCCTTTCTTAGTTTTTTCGCAACCTCCATTTCTTTTTCGGCGTGGCGGCTTTCAACTCACCTGATCAATACCACCAATCTAATAGATGTTAGGCGCCTCTGCGTTTCTTTTCCAAGGCCGGATTTGATGGTGAAAGAAACTCGATCGATTCTTATGTAATACTTTGATTTTTAAAACAACAAAACGTACTATAATATTTTTTCAAAGATTGAAATATCCTTTTCTTGCCTGCGCAATGACGTTACGCACCATCGAGAGCTCAAGTTGATGAGGCCACCGCTGGGCAGCAACAATTCGCACAGACGAGAAGAAACATTACATACACACAAACTACCTGTGACAAGAGTGAATCCCTGCGACCTTTGTCACACAAACGCGGCGCTCTGCACACTACCTGCGCTCTTCCGCTTTGTCTTTGCAAATTGATTGTTTCGTGACTGTTGCTTTAATCACTCACTAACACACAAAGTCAAATAAAGTTTCAATATATTTACACCAGAGCAGTCTATATTGCCTGTATTCAGCATGCATAGCAGGTTTTGCATGTGCCTTGTGACTCGCTTTCACTGCTGTAGAGACTAATAAACTGCATTGGGAGTTTGTTAATGAAATATGAGTTCGTCTTTTTTTGTTTTGTGTGCAACCCATAAATGAGGCATTAATTTTTTGACATTTGATTTTTTTTAATCTCAAAAAATGGTATAAACGTAAAATACTTCATAATTGTTCTTGGATGTGAAGTCAGCAATACAATGCGTTTCACAATACATTCACACCACAATACAGTTCGAGGGCTTTCTCTTCTTTCAATTAATTCAGGGAAAACGTACACAAAATAGTGGGAAAGCTGGACATCCCGAAACGTTTCCGCTTCTAGCGTTTTTATTCAACAACTACTCTTTTTAAAACTCTGCATGATTGCACAAAAGGATCTACTATTGAGAAATAAATTGAGGGGAGAAAGAAATCTTAGGCTTTAATACTGAAGAGGTAAGGCAAGTTTGATTGGCGGATCCTTCTGTCGAAAACGGCGAGGTTTTCTGTCAAAAACTCACCGATTTCCGGTGCACAATTACAATACTTTCTCTTTTCACGAAATAAGAATAAAAATGCAGCTATTTTTGAAAATTTCGGAGAGGCTTCATGTTTAGTAATTTGAAATGTGAGTTTTAGAACCTGCTAGAACATAATTAAAGTTACATCGTATGAAATACCTTTTTTCTGCAGACATCAGACAACGAAGACACGGGACAGAGTATCGTATTTGCAATAAGAAAACACAGTCTCAATACGAGAACACTCGCTTATCAAAAACTTTCTTTAATTAAGGCTGGTGACTTGTTGCGCAGGGAGTTTTCACACTTCCAATTATATATTACTTGCAAAATACGATGATTTTCACTTAATAAATACACTACAATTGTGAGAAAAAAATTGCATGAGAAGTATGTACTACGCTTGAAATTCAATATTTGAATTTAAAGTGAATGTACCTGGGCAGAAAGTTTTATTACGTGTTTAAACAAATTCCGAAATTTGATTAAATTAATACGTTAACATACACTATATATATATAATGGTACATGTAATAGCAAAGGGCTAAATATAATCAAAGTAAACCACAAAGGTAATAATATTTTAATAGGTATTTGCTTATCATTAACTAAATGCGTTATTAATAGTATGCGACTTTATTGCGTTATTAATGTATGTATTGTATACAATTTGTAAAACAGTTCCTTATAATTTTTTGTTGATAATTCTTACTACAGATTGTTTCTGTGAAGGTACCATTGTTTCAACCTCTTAAATCGATATTATAAATGCAAAAGAATGTGTGTCAAAATTGTACTATATTTTAGGTCGACAAAAACTTATCTGAAAGAAAACATATGTCAATTGATCCGTTATAATGCATATATGATTACTTGTAGACATAAAGGAATATGCCACTGGACGGAGATCATACAATCCAAGATATACTGAAAAACGTGGAAGGTGGGCAGACACCTTTTTGAACTTAGGATATCGAGATATTTCTGGAACTTTGAAGTAAATCATCTAGTGTATTCTGGAAACTGAAACCATACCTCTGCGCATAAGTCAACTCATGACTGAGCATGGAAATGCGGCCGCTCCGTGAACAGGCAGATTGTTCTCACAGGGCAACACGCGACCGTATCCAGAGGGAGCAGACTGCAGTTCATTTCCACGTCATAGGGTAATCGCCAATGATCGATTTCGGGCACTGTAGCCACAATGGCGGTTCTCGCAGTTCGCACGGCCTAACGGGCAGGGCCTCTTGGCCACTTTCTCCGCGCGGAGGCGTTGCAAACTGCAGATGCAGGATACAACGCGGCACTGAGTTCATCGAGCGCCATCGCCGTAAACGGCTTGATGAGCGGGTGGACGGGCGGCGATAAGCGCAAGCAGCAGGCCTTTAACGGCACCGGGCGTGGGACGCAGCGCCCCGCGATGCGGGGGGGGGGCGCCGCGCGGGAGGTCAGGGGGTCAGAGCGGCGCGGAGCAGGTGGGGGAGGTCGCGGAGAGGGGGGAGTTTCTCTTTTTCTTCTTCAGAACGCGAAGGACAACTATCTTTTTCGCATCATCATTTGGGAAAAGGGAACTCATTTTTTTCATTTCTTAGTATACTTCATTTTCTATTGTGTCACCAGATTTCATCTGATAACTTTTAAATATAGTGATGCACGTAAGGAAATTCTTTTAATGTTGCTCCTTTACAGAAGCAAAATCTACTCGCTTTCAGAGCCTCGATGTTTTCTTTTGAGATATTCGTTTCAATAGGTCAATGAACTTGGCCTAAGATAATGAAGTTGGGAAGATGGAAACCGCTGAGGAGCGTCGTCCGGCGAGTCGAGGCGTCGCGTCCGTCGCTAGGCGAAGTGCTGGCAGCCCGTGTGCCACTTACGCAGGGCGTTCCACTTCCGTGATACTTCGCCACTTCCGGGCTCCATGACACTTACGTGACACGTGACGCTCCAGTGATGCCGTCAAAGTCCGGTCGCAAGGCTGCGCGAATTGCTGATGCGACCGACCGTCATCTTCGGCGAAAGATGTACACAAGACTAGCTGAGTGTGATTTCACGTGGGGAGTCATTTCCTTAGACGTCTCCTCCTATCTCCTCTTGTTTTATGACGCTGAGGAAGCTGTTCTTAACGTCAGTTGAAGCTCTGAAAATAGTTCTAAGTGCTTCTGAAGGAAACAATGACCCTTTGGGACGCAAACGTCGAAATTTGAGTATGTTTGAGGTCACGGATTTGGGATGAATTTTTGATGTACGACGCAACTGGACGTTTCGAATGTCCGACACTGTCTCTTCGCGAACTCTAGGGTATCGCACGTAATGATGCTATCGAGGCAACCGAGCCGCTGGTCCGGTGGCACAGGTGCACTGCGCAGCGCTGTGGGGGTAGGGGGAGCCCGTGGGCGCCTGCGGGTGCTGCGCGCGACTCGCGATGGCTCGCCTTCGCGATTTGCTGCTCTGCAGCCTGGATTATTGGCGCTATCGGCACCCGGCGATCAGCATTATAGCAGCAGGTGCGAGGAGCGGGTTGGCGGCGTGGGCGGCAGCGGGGCGAACTGTGCCGGGGGCGACGACCGCGGAATGCGCCATAGCGCCGCCAAGGGCGCTAGAAGCAACAGGCGGCCACGGAGTCTGTTGGCATCATCGGACTAAGGGTGACTGCAGATAGTGGAATGAAGTTCGGTTACGGATCGTAGTACGGCCAGAAATAGACGGAGTTAGGAAAATATTCATCACGTGCATATGTGAACGAGACTAGTGGAGGTCAAAAGCACGTTTTTATCCCTGTTACTGGTGACGATTATGAAAAATGAAAATAAGTTTATTCCATAAAATGTGCTTAATCGAATTAGTTTTTATGTCAAACACATCGCGTGTGCATTCAACATTGTTTGTACAAAATGTTTAAAAGTAGAGTTTAAAGCGTTTTTATTTTCTAAAAAAAGATATTTTTTAAAAATTGTCAGCATCTGACTCAAAGTTATGTAAAGATACTATTAATATTTTGAATATAGCTTTACATTATTGAATGATATTACCGAATACTGAACGATTGCATTACGAAAAATCTTCATTTTCAATAGTAAAATTTAGAGCAGCTTAGAAAAATAAACTTTTGCAATTTCTTAAGTTTAAAAATGACTAAAAAATCTAAATTTTACAATATTTATAATTACAAAGTTTTATTTTTAACACAAATTTAAAGGGAAAATAGAGCTGTGCAAGACTTTACAAAATGACTTATGTGCTTAATCTGATCATATTTGGAAAGACATAAAATATGTTTTAAAATCGAGTGGTGGATGTCACTCTTATCGATTGGATATTATATTCGATTGGATATATTTATTTTGGTAAAAAGAAACTGTATACTGTTAACGCATTAGTGTTGCTCACAGACGGACAGACGTTTCAAAATACACTTTTTCGGTATCAAGACTACTTACTTCTTCGAAAATATTGAGATCGATTTTTAGCAGCGTAAATAAGCTTCCTGTACATTATGTAAAAGAGAGTGTGAGCTCGAAGATGAGAGCTCTTAACAAAACTCTGAATTAAAATAATGTGAATTCAAGGAAGACGGTAACAGTAAAGATGAAGGGAATGAGTTGTGAATGGGCAATGTTGACAGTGCATACAAAATGTCGCTGATCTAAAAAACGACAGACATAATTTACGAGGAGATTTGGAAAGATGGTATGATAAGCCTTTGGTTGTGGCGAATGCTTATTAAAAGCTTCACGAACATTCATGATTGATTTTAATGATTGCCAAAACTTTAGCGAGTAGCAGACGAAACAGTTTGGATTCGACAGCAATAACGAAGGAAGATAATCATTGTCTAGTAATTGAGTTAATATAGTTAATTTCCTTCCACGCGTGTGGGTCTTCTGGTGTGGAATTAATCATTTTTGTGACCCCATTTCATAAGATTGTAAGTGATTGCACTAAAACTGGTTTTTTGTTTTCTTAAATAACTAAAGCGCATTTTTGGTGATTTGCGGAATCTATTAAGAGAATCTTATTCCATTTCTCTCGACAAGACAGATCTATTCGCACAATTCTTGGCTTAATAGTTGTATACTCGTGCAGAAAGAGTCGTGTTTCAATACACCTACGAGTAGAATTTCATTGATAAAACGCTCCAAATGACTTTACTCTTTACGGATTGTACATGAATCGTTACTACTTGACTCACTAAAATGATTATCATTAAACCGAATACACTAATATTTGTAACAAATACTCGTATTTCGTCATTATTATGTATCTAGTGACTTATCTCCCGCAACAGCATATGCCCACGTAGGTGCCCGCGATCATTGGTATCTCCAATAAAATCATCACCTGAATTTTTCACTTACTCAACGTCCCTATCAGTTCGCGTCTCTACAGAGGTTATTTCTAATAAGAACACTTAAAGTTCGAAAGTTCCAATACAAAGAAAATATATTGCTCGTAAGTTCTTGCTTACAAATCAATCGGCAAACTATTACCTGCTCGGCTACCGCGGATGTCTTGTCTCGTTTTTTTTAAATATATATTTATTAGTCAACGAATGTACATAGTTCAGTATTATTTATACTACATCATATGCATTTTTATGACCCATATTTAACTTAACTTTTAATCTTACAACTAAATCTAACTATTCATGAATAGGAAACTCACAGAGCACCTATGTGATTAATTGAGTTCTGAAAATATGCTGAGGAATGAATCTAAGGGATATCTATTTTTTATTCTTTTTGGGAGCTGGTAGGTGGTGGCTAGGTCGTAATGGGTGGCATGGGTTATTGTGTTTATTTTTGTGAAGAAATTGTTAGATAGGAGCAAAATATGGTAAAGTATAGGAGATAAATTAAATTCTTTATGCAGTTCAATGTTTGAGATGAACCAGGGTGCATGAGTGGCACGTCTGAGGAAATTATTTTGGATTTTTTTGTACCTTCTTCACAAATTGACATTGTCCAACTATTATTAACATTATGCAACAAAGTACACTAATATATTTCTGCCAGGAGAGCATACCATGCTCTGAAGTAATGAACCGTCCAGAAGACAGGTCAGGAGACGTACATAGCTCCGTCTTCCGAACTACAATCAGCCGCAGTTCTGTGACATTCTGTCGATATGCTGCACTGGGCGCTCTTCACACAACTCGCAGTTTCTCGGGACCGTTCTGGCCCAGTACACTCCCTTCAGAAGTTTTTTTATTAACATATTTATTTGTTTCAGATGTCCACCTTGTTTGGTTTATTATTGTATTGACGTTTAATACGGAAAGGAGCTATTTATTACTTATGAATCAGGGGCGTTTGTGATTAATCAGATAAATTTGATTTCTTGGATTTTATTGATTTTGTGGGGGCTGCGTGTATCCATATAGGACATGCGTAGAGAGCATTATTATAGCTTTATAAATTGCTGCAGAATTTGTGTATGACAGGGATTCGTGTTTGGTGTTTAGTGGTCGGCGTTGGAATATTTTATATCTCGCTTGTTTAATAATATATATTTAATAGTAGTGTTCTATATGCATTTTCCAGGTTAGTTTTGTGTCCAGGTAAAATCCTAAGTATTTTATTGGTTGTGATGGGGGGAACTAGGTGAAGGGAGAGCTGTTTGTTGCTAACGAAGGGGGAGGTAAATTTTTGAATGAAAAGATTTTTGCTGTTTTTTTTGTCAGGATTAAGTTGAATTTTGCAGATGTTTGCCCATCATTCAATTTTGTTTAAGTAGCTTTGAATTTGTAATCAGAGGTTATTTAGTGAGTATCCTGACGCAAATAGTGCCGCATGATCTGCAAATTGAGCTATATTAGAAGTTAACGATTATAGAAAATCTGATCTGTATATGTTGAATCATGTTGGAGACAAAGAGAAACCTTAAGGGACGCCTCCTTTGATAGTGGGTGGAGTGGAGTGGTGATTATTGACTATTAGTGAGAATGTGCGGTCTGTTACGAAACTCTTGATGACATGAATAATGTAAGTGTGGTTACAGCTTTTATTAGTTTATAGATTAGACCTGGGTGCCAGATTCTATCAAATACTTGCGTGATGTCCAGGAATATAGGTATTGTGTGTTGCTCTTTCTGAAATGCGGACTCGATGTGTTCTGTTATTCTAAGTAGTTGGTGGGAAGTTGAGTGGTGAGCAATGAATCCGAATTGATGTTTAGGAATTATGTTAATGTTTTTGAATTGTTGGTTTAATCTGGCAAGAATTTGTTTTTCAAATATTTTGGCAATAACGGGTAATAAACTGATGGGCCGGTTACAGTCTACTTTAGAGTGATTTTATGAGGTTTCAGAATGGGGTGAATAATTGAATGTGTCCAAGTTTGGGGGAAGTATCCAGTTGTTAAAATTGAATTATAAATATTTTTCAGGAAGGCTAAGTCTGTCAGTGGGAGATTTTTTAAGGTTATTGAACTGATTTTATCGTGTCTGGTGGCTTGTTTATTTAGGAGTTTCATAATTAGTGTTTTTGTTTCCCGAGAAGAGATGTATTTTATTTCGTGGGGTATGTAAAAAAATTGGGGGAAGAGGCTATTGATGTAATGGTATTTTGAAAATGTTTTGCTAAGGCTTCATCTTTTGCGCTAGGAGAGTGTATTTTGCCTGTGTTTCTTGACAGAGGTGGAATTGAATTATTTTTTCAGAATTGTTTTTGTAAATTGCAATAGATATTTGTTTCTTACATTAAAGGTGGTAATAGGGTTGTGTATTGGTGCTGTCTGTAAGTGTGCAAGACCTTCTTGCAAGTGTTATTTAAATGATTGTATTCTTTTTTAATACATGGTATTCTTAATGAGCCCCAGAGTCTTCTGGTTTTATTTTTTAATTTAATTAGTTAGATTATTTTAGGAGGTAGAAATGTACTTAGTTTAGTATAAGGGTCTACAATTTTCGTTTTTGTAATTTGTTTATTTCTTTAATTATTGTGCTTTTTATATTGACATTGCGTCGTCAATGTTTGTTGAAGACTTTAATGTTTTAAACCGGTGGATTGAGAAGTTGATATTTCTGTTAATTTTTTTCCAATTTACATTAAGTGTGATTGGGAGTATCGAAGAGGGGGGATGAAGAGGGAATAGGGAGACGGGTAGAGATAATGACTGGGAAGTGACCAGAATCTAATTCATGGTACGTAAGGGACTTCTATTAGAACTGAAATTTGAGAGTGCTGTATCGAGAATGTCTGTATTTTTCTGAGAATCAAAGAGGTAGTATGTAAGATTTGGGGGAGAAATAAAAAAGAAGGGTATTTGAGATTGTAATTTACGTAAGAAGAAGCTGTAGAGTTGATGACTCGGCATTCCAATGAATGGTGCTTAGCATTGGGGTCGCCAGAGATGATTGGTGGGGTGGGAAATTGTAATAATGTGCATATATTCTTTTAGCTTATTTTAATTTTGGGGGTTTTTATATGCTGAAATTATGTTGAGATCGGTGTTGTTATTTAATAGTATTTTGATTCCTATTGTTTCGAGGCAAGGGTGGGTGGTTGGATAAACTGAGAAAATGGGATGTTTTGTTTAAGATTAGGACTCATCCTCCTCGATCATTTTCTCTGTCAGATCTATAAGTTTTGAAACCTGGGATTGCAAAGTTCATTGAACTATTAAGGGAGTATCTGTAATGCAAACTATATCAACGGACTTTTGTTTGATGAAATTTATTATTTCGTTTTTTTTTGTTTTTTTTTTTGGTTTTTTGTTTGTTTTTTTTTTCAAATAGAGTTTGAGTTCCAGTTGAGAATGATAAAGTTTGTACGGGGAAGGTTGGCTATATTTGTTTCTTAAGTACGAGGTTATTGAGTTCTGTATGCTTTGTATTATTGTCTGGTATGTATTATAGGACTGAGTACTTCATGATGAGTTTCCCCAGAATTTTATACCATATCTCAGGCGGGAATGTACATTTGCAAAATACACGCAATGAAGCCTGTCAAAATTTGAGAGAATTCTGAATGCGTAACATAATGAACTAAATTTAGTCTTTAATTTTGTTATGTGTACATTCCATTTGAGGTTTTGTTGAACTGAGAAACTTAGAAATTTTATTACCTGAACATCAGCTAATCGCATATTATTCATTTTCAATGGATCATGCTTGGAGATTGCTGAGTTGAAACGCAAAAATGCATTGAAACTGTTTTTTCTCCATAAACTATTATTTTTTTTATTTCAAAACGAATTTGAAACTTCTAAAATCGTACTATTTATTGTTTTTCTTTCGCAAAGAACATTTGTGTCATCGGAAACAGAGCCGTTCTTTCGTTTTTAATAGGCGACGGCATATCATTTACGTGTAACAGAAAGAGAATAAGACCTGAGGAAGCCCATATTAAATTGGTAAAGAATTGGAGAGATAAATAAATAATGTCCTTTCGTACCAGTACCGTGTTTCTACTCTTGCCTGATGACGGAGCCTAGGGGCTAGCGTCCGGTGACTTAGAGGGCGAGTGATTCGTACCCTTTTGAAAATTGCTGGAATGATCTGCCGTGTAAGATTCCACATTGATGGCTGGCGATTGTGGTGCTTCACCGTTTAATGTGGTTAGGGCCGCACTGATTAACTCCCGTGTGATGACATCGTTTTCGTTGCTCACGAATGAGAGTAACGAACGGTTGACGAACGCCCTGCACTCAGTAGTTTAGAATAATTTCAGCCCATTACGCGCGTTCAGCGAATTTAAAAGATTTCCATACATGACAGTATTCATGAACAGTTTAAGATGTATGTGAAGACTTGGTGAGTGGTAGCACATACCAACTCAGGCGATCACACTGTTTCCGCTATCCTAAATGGGGGAAGAATTTTACAGTTCGGGGCATTTTTCACCTACTCAATCGAAGTAAACCTTATGAGCTTGATGATGAATAGGGTAGGAACTATCGTCAGGCGTAAAGTTCGTTCAGCAGACGTGGTTCCGGTCGCAAAACTGAACAAAATTACGTGTTTTGCACTTTGCTGTGAAAACGGGTTAATCTCTTAGAAAATCATCTGAGTAATTGCTTTGCCTACGATAAAGTCCACGTAAAGAAACCGGGACTTCAGGGGTGGAGGGTGAATGCGCTAGCCATTACGCTACCTAACTGTTCCTTTTTCTCATTACTCCCACATACAGTCGGGGAAGTGTAAAAGTGGTATCCTATTTTGAAATGTCGTCAGAAATTTAGATTATTTTTAAATTGCGCGCCATCTTTGATAAATGCAAAAAGAAAGTAAGGCTATCTCATTTTTCCTGTTATGTGTTTTGTACATTTTTGTGGGACATTTGATCTGTCTCGAGTAAACTGTATCGGGAGAGAAAAAGGATATAAGAAAGACGAATACGTGCCTGTATCACATTGGACATGAAGTGAGTATTTTAGTCATTGTATTGGTTGGTTATTATTGAATTTTACTTTTTATATAAGGAAGATTATATTTAAATATAGTAACATTTTAAAATGATATGTTACACACTTTTATCTTGGAATACATAAGCGGGTAGTATAGCCTAAATAGCCTTGAATGTCTTAATTTCCAATCCAATCGTTCTTTAAAATAATTATATTTTGGAAAATATTATTTAAAAAATCAATATGTTGAGTTCATCAGTCTACGAAGTATCAAGTAGTATGTTATTATTGTTCTAAGAGTATGTAAAAATTTTCTTCAAAAGTAATATTTAAAAAACATATTAAAAAAGTAATATTCAAAAGTAAAATACATGATCGAGTTAATCGAAAACTTTATGAAATAAACATAATAAATTAGAAATAAAAGAGTAAACTCCTTTGGAATCTATATTACGCAATTCATAAGTACCTAAGTAGTAACGCGATCATGGATTACAAGCATGTTGCCCTAAAAGAAAAATGAAAATAAATTATTCTACCGAGAAGAATGAATTTGCACTACGAGTGCCAACAAACAAGGACATTAAGCAGGGCCACGTGGCGTCATCAGGAAACATCCATCTGAACACAGATATTATGAAAGTACATCTCGCAAAGGATGTTGTTTACACATCTCTGTCCACCAACATGAATAACACCACTATGTGCTCTTGTGTCATTGAATGTGTTGTCCGTTGAAAACAGGTTTGAAGTCAGAAAGTGTCAACTAAAGGAACTGTGTATTCTGTGTTGTAGGCATCATTAATTGGCATCATAACATCACTAATTGGCTAGGTTGGTATTGAATGTGGTGCCAAGGGCCAATTACTTCAAAAAAATACAAAAAAATGTCTTTAGAAGGATGCCAAAAAGGACACCATTCAAGGATACATGCAATATTAATTGCTATCACATAACCCTAAAATATGCAAATGGTGCAGCGACAAGCAACTGGAATAATACAAACTCATTAACGTCCTTGAAATTTCATTATTATCTGACCTAATGTGAATATATGAAACATATAAACTAATATTAAAAAAATATGTTACAAGCGGTGAGAAATGTTTGGAATACGATATTGTACTATATTTAATCGATGAAGGGTGATCGTAGTAATTTATTATGTAAGTAGCTCATTCCCCGGCCTAGCCACCTGCCGCGCCTGCTCCACGCACGCCAAATTCCCTGCCTTTCGCCCAGGTAATCTTCAACAATAATTCCACCACTGTCAACATTTCAGGTAGCATTGCTTCCCTAACAATGTTTTTTATGCATAACCAAATTTGCGATAACGTAATGAGTAAGAAACACGCCTTTTTTTCTCAACTGATCGAAAGTGTTCGTGTAAAAATTAGAAGAAATAGTTTGATCCAGTAATTCCAACGTTTCTACGGAAAATACACACGCAAAGAAAACTACAAAATAGATAATACGAAAACTCTATGAAATGCTAATGAGGTACATTGACTGTGTGCATACACTACATAAAATAATTTAAAGAGTTTATACCATATACTATAAACACATTGAAACCATTTTTGAATTTGTAATGCCTCTCCATTCATCTGTTATGGTGTCTCGAAAAGCATAACTATTCTAGCTCAAAAATTCATCCTGTTTAGAAGAAAAAATACATAACTGCATGACTGCAAGAGAATCTGAACAAGAAGTCGCGGCTCCGAGCTGATATCAGGGCATGGATCGTCTTGATCACTGTTGACGGAGATCAGAAGATGTTACAGGATACAAGCAGCAAATCCCAGTTAATTAGCAGCCTGGAGGCGATGGAAACGCCTGCCGCAGCTCACTTAATCTCCACCGCTAAGGCCTCACTCTCCGCGACAATTTCCGACTCCGCGCGTTGTTAAGGACTCCTGTTCTTAGTTAATTTTCTCGACGTAACCTTCCCTTTTTTCTCCCTCTGAGCCTACTCTTATAGTAATGTTGAGAGTTTGTTTTCAATATGATCAGATTCAATCGCCATACGAAGAAATATAAATAGGTTGAATTGCTTAACTTAAGTCAAATTGACTGCAACGTGGCTTTCCCATGCGTATCTCTCGTCAGATTACTTTTCAGTGCTTGGTTTTTTAAATAGTTATTTATTGCGTAGAATAATATTTTTTTATATTAAGTGCATAAAATGTTTTTCACAGTCGTATAAAAATGAATCTGATTCGAATTATGATTGTTCATATTTACCCTTCACGGTTTAATCAAAAAGGAGCCCCTTTCCGTTAACTATTGTATAACATGAAGCCGTGGCGTCTCAACGCAACGCAACGCATTGAAGCATTGATGTCCCATACGAGTTCGTAGTCTGTAACTTGTATATCGAAGTTATAATTGTTGAATTGAAAATTAATAACAGTGATAGTGGCTCTACATAGTTGTTCGTAACTGAGCACGCTACAATATCAATCTTATTATTATTTACGGACAAACCTTATTTTCAGTTGGGAAATTGTTGTACATAGTAGTAGCAGAACATAGAAATCCAAATGTATATACGATCATAGAAGAATTATATTTTACGTAATACTATTGAAAGAGCACAAGAAAATCATGTCGCTACAATATATTTAATGGAACATTCACAAGTGTATGTATTGCATTTTTGTGATACTATCTAATATATTATACATGTTAATGACTTCGATCCTTTCGAAACCGTCTATTCTTTCTTACCATACTGATTGTTGGAAAGTTTGCTTTGCTTACTCTGAAGGGCACCCCACTTGCCCCCATACATACCTCCTGCCTTTTTGTTTCCTCTCAAACATCGTCCTTGCAGTTTCACTTGATTGAAGTATTTCTTAATTTATTTACAATGATTTGTTATAACGGAACCGTTATCCACCCCTCCTTGCCCCTGCCTAGTATCTAGCTAGAAGCTAGGTCGGGAGATCAGACGGGAGCATTGAGATTGTACCGGCTGAGATGGTGCCCCGCTCGGTAAGATATTTGGAGGAGGAATTCACTCGCTAGACGTGATGGTCGGCGCCTCATCTCCCCATCCAGCGGAGGAACAATCAACACCACTTCCTGCTACAACTCATTCACTACACTGATAATCATAGCAATTGACGTTGCCTGAAACATGAATGAATCAATCAACTCATGTTCTGTCATCCCATTTATTATGTTTAACTTGGTTGAAAAGTTTTTTATTTCACTCGTGATTATTTATGATAAAGGAACATGGTTGTTCATCCTACCTACCTCATATTTGCCTCCAGCTTTCCAGTGTTCCAATGTTATCCTTGGGGTTTCACTAGATTGAGGTTTTTTTAATTTATTTGCAATGATTCACGACAAAGATAGCCCCACCGCTTCCAGTATCTCCGTTCTCTTGTAGCTTTTTCCGTGCGGTTCCTCTCCTTCCTGTCTTTCCTGACTCCGGCTCCATTTCGGCGTCTGAGCCGCGAGCGCTGAGACAGCGGCGGCGGCGGCGATTAGCCCTGGCGTCTCCATGGCGACGGCGGTGCCTCATTAGCGTGTGATTAGCGCGCTCTAGCGGGCGCGCGCGCCCCCGCCCCAGCCACTCCCCTGCGCTGCTCAGAACCCTATTCCGGCAGATTTCCAGCGCTCGTGTCACGCAGAGAATAGGCTTGGGAGGGATCGGATTTTTATGCAATGGCATCTTGCTCCTGCTTAGTGGCAGAAGTCAAGAGCTCGGATTTATTTCCGAGTAGGGGCTTCTGGACACTGATTTCCAAGTTTTATTTTGGGTGTCTTTTGCGTATTTAAAACGTTGCATCAAATTTCTAATTTGAGGGCTAGGTTGTGTTGCATACTTTACGATCAATATTAATTAAAATTGCAAATTTCAAGGATTACTTATTTTTCCCTCGTTTGGTTTGTTTCTTCTACAGGGGACATTTCTTTTATACACGGTTATTCAGATAACAACCTCTCTTTAATTAATTTTTCTTTTATCCCCTTCTATACTGTACCCTAAGTAGTAATGAAATGATTCGCGGGATTGTGTAACGATAATATAAACGAATGGTACATCATTTTGCCTTGAGCTGGCGATCGGGTACAACCGGTTTGTCCGCCAGCACACAACGATGTTCTTGTAATTTCTATTTGTTTTAGGTGGTATTTAGGTTCATTAGGCTACATTTTTACTTAATTTCACTTATTTTAAGCGCATATTTTTATTATCTCTCACTTACTAACGTAAGAAGAGAAAGTATTGTAATTGTGCGCCGGAAAACGATGAATTTTTGACACAAAATACTTTTTGTCTGTTAACGAAAATATCCAGTTGCTAACTTTAGTAAAAATTACGTGGTGTAGCCAGAATTCTTATCTTGTGTCTCTTTCTTTCCGAAAAATTGATTGACGGCAAAACGTGCGTCTGTCCGACTGTACACACATTAGACATTCAGCCGATTTTCTCTAAAATGGATATTTCCCAATCGTTCTAGCTGATGTTGCAGCCCCTGGGGTTTGAAACAGATATTTTAATTTTTCGAGGCACTTTACATGAAGCTCTTGAGACACTTTTGAAATTAAAAAAACTGACTCCAAATGTTTTGATTAAATATTGTTGTTGAGTAGAACGATTGACGTTTAAGAGAATAATGAAGATCTCATTTTCGTTGACATCGCCGTTTTGGAAATTGGAAAAAAATTAAAACTACTGGGCGTACAAAATTAAACGGCTACTTGACCGCGCAGGGTTGCGAGACGTCTCTCCGGAAATGGTGGGAGATAGGGGAACCCGTGAAATAGAACGGCTGATTTCCAATAG
>BOPP01000186.1:493888-531221 GCA_017312745.1 Gryllus bimaculatus
AAAAAAACTTTAAATTTGAAGAGATAGATTTTTGTCTTAGACAACGTCTGTTACAGAAAATTAACTCTTTAAAAATATTTTGTACAGTTTTTTGAAAACAGTGTAGTTTTTTAATGTTTTGCTTGAAATATATATTTTTCTGAAAAACCTCTCCCATTTTTTAACGTTTCTTCATTTATATAATGAGAGATGGTAAACAATAGAAGGCTAGTCCCATTTTCGGGTATTCCTCGGATTTTTGAAAATTAAAGAAGACTTTTGAAACTACAAAATTGAAGATAGAGATTTTTGCCTCAGACAAAGTCAGTTGTACAAAATTAGCTTTTTGAAAAAGGTCAGGTACATTTTTTTAATAGTAGTTATTGAGTAAATTGCAATTAATATTTACGTTTTTCTGCAAACCCGCTCCAAACGTTTTCTCCCCACATGTATCAAGGGACGGTAAGAAATACGGAGATAGTTCATTTTCGGGTGTTGCTTGATTTGTTTGAAAGTTGTAAAAAATATTTGAAAAATACTAAATTAAAGATAAATATTTTTTTCTTTAGACAAAGTCTGTTGAACAAAATTATCCTTTTATAAAAGGTCATACACCATTTTTTAAACGACTAGTATTTGCGTAATTTATGTTTGAAATTAATTAAAATATAAAGGTTGTTCACCAACTATGGGCCACGAGAAAAATTTAATGAATGAAATGAAAAAGAATTAATTTAATTTTAATTATAATTTCCTATTGAAAATGCCAAAATTAATTATGTTTTTACTTTCTCGCTTTTTCTCTTAATTTGTACGGTACCCGATATTCAATTTGTACAAATATACTGGCCCAAAAAATTGAATGAATGATATGAAAGATAATTAATTTATTTTTAATTATAATTTACTATTGAAAATACCCATATTAATTTTATTTTAACTTTCTTGCTTTTTTACTTTTTACTCCATTTGTATTTTCAATGTATTGATGTATTTCTTTCTAAGCAATCCACAAAGCTTAATATAAATTTAGTAACAATGCTGCATAAGTATTTGAACCGCTTTTGTCTGATATTTGAGAAGATGATATTTTTGCTAATATTTGAGAAGTTTTTTGTCGGGCGTCGAGATGTTGGCGGTGATAAGATACAGCTTTTTTATTTTGTATAGCTAGTGTTTGTGGTTGTGGTGGTGGTGGTGGTGGTGGTGGTTGGTGGTGGTGTTGGGATAACTCATAGGCCGAGAGCCAGTACTTCTGTTTGTGATTATGCGGTTTCGCAGCTTTTTTTTTTATTACTCCTCAGAATGCCCCGTGAGGTATATAATATACTATTTAATATCACCAGATCCTTCAAAATATTTACTGCGTTTTGAATAAAAGAGAAATGATAAATTGCAATCGCAACTGTTACCTAAGACGAAAGGCAACTCACGAGTGAGTAGCGAGAAGTTTCGTAATAATTTTGATATCAATTACATATATTCCAAATGCTGTATTGATATTATTAGCCAAGAAAATGCACATAGTTTTGACAATGCTGCGATGGCAATAGTGCGTTTCTCGCTTCTTGGTTGAATTGGGATGTTTTCAAATAATATCTGGTGCTATCAGTGCAAAAGAATAAATATTTCAATATTACCTAGCTGTTTTCAATATCGTGAAAAAGTATGTGCGATTTTTAGCACCACTAGTTGCATATTGTTGCGTTTACTGCATATTTTAAGGCACATTTTAAAATTGTATATTCCATAAAAACATGATCCTTAGTTATGAGATACTTAGGCTACTGCTTTGTGCTGGAAATGCATGAGAATTAGTTGACGAACAAAAGTTCCATAGAATAACGGTATATGTAGCGTTTCTGATTGTCCAATAAAATTCACCGTTTCAATGGTTTCCGAGATTCACTTATTTGTGCAAACGTTTTGCATCTTGTAATAATTATTTATGCTCACAGTTCTACATTGCATATAACGAAACTATCAAAGTGAAATACCTTTCTCTCTATTATTGCAAGCTACTAATCAAAAGTGTCTGCGTTCCATTCGAACCAAATTTAAGTGACCATTAAATATCCTGATTTGTTTTTATCAGAGCGTGTAATCATAAGTACTACAAAAAATTATTCAAAATAAAAAAAAAATCACATTCATTGCACGAAGCCCTGATTTGCACTCAACTCACGTCTCCCCTTCCCGAATGATCGGAGAAGTCCGTGCGGCCAACCGCATTTTCAGGATGCGTTGGGCTGTGCGGTGCCAGCAACAGACGGCCACCGCAGCCGCCGCCGCCGCCGCCACCGCCGCCGTTACCACGACCGCCATGTCAGTCACAGTCACTATCACGGTCACCGGCACCTTCACCTACACCATGACCACCGCTGCCACCTCACTCACCGTCAGCGTCACCGTCACCGACACAGTCACCTCCACCGCCACCACCACGCGCCTCCACCCAGGAACCCCCTCGCCCTTGCAAGAGCGCCTTCTGGAGTTATCGGCGAGTCTATTAACTCGAACGCCAGTCGAAATGGCCAGTGACCGGATGAAAACACTTACAAGCTTAATTGCTGTGGTGAACGAATTTATTCGTTGAATTTACCCCACCGTGGAGACCTATGTAAGCAATAAGACGCTTTAGCTAAATATGAGATTTCAATAAAATATAAGAAATTCATGAGTATTGACATAATGAAGATTGAACATGACCGTCTTTCAAGATCTGTTTATGATGACCACTATTCATTAAAGAGAAAATAAGTATTATAATTGAAGTTGTAGAAAGAGACGAAAAATTTGAACATTTTACAATTTTCAAAAATGGATTTAAACGAAAATGATATCTACGCTATAATTCAATACGCTACCCGAGGACGAAATTTAATCAAAACTTTGGAAATATGCCAGGATCTTCATGTAAAGTACTCCCAAAATACAAATATCGCTTTCAATTTCAAGTGGCGGCAGATCGATTAGGAAACTTCAGTTTTGGTGATAATTCTGTTAACAGTTTAGTCGCAAGCACTGTTCACAGACGGACGTTTTGCCGTCAATCGACGTTTCGGTATCAAATACTCATAAAACATGGATTCTGAGTACATAACAAACAGTTAGACAAACTAATTGATTATATGTAAAAATAAGATTTATTCACTATCTCCTTACCTGGGCCCGGCACTAAGAGTTTTTCCGTGTGAACTTCGCCTTTTTTTCTCCCGGCATTTCAATTCTTTCCCTTAATTGCGTAAGAAGGAGCAAGAAGTAAAAATATGTTCAGAACATCCAAGTAATATGATTATTGAACTTTAAAAATTATTTTACTTATAATAACGGTCATAAACCTAAGTTTTTGAGTCATGAAATACATAACATATTTATGATTCAATGAGAAGTAGTTTGATGTGTTGGGCTTTACGTGGTAATTTACCTTCATCGTAAATAGAAACGTTCTACTAGAGATGCTAAGCAAATGTGTGATGTCTATGGTTACGATAAATGATGCAAGCGGGACCCATATTCCAGAATAAAGCGGTGCATATTTACACTAAGAATACTTAATGTTACTTTGTAAACCTCGCCCTGAAAACTAGAGAAGAATTATTGCAACAGATGTTTGGATTGATCCATTGAGTGGCACTTCGGCTATGGTGTGGTGTATTTCCTTCATGAACTCCAATAACACGCTATACTGGAAGTTCGTATTTCTCCGAAGAGAAGTACAGAATGTTGACTAATGAGTGTCGATAACGATACTGGACACGCTCGGCAATTCGATCTTTTTCCATTCAGATCTTTGCTCCGAAACATCAGCCGCGTTCCCCGTCGCGCCCGCCCGACTCCTTCATCCTCCTGTCCCATTCAGCGAACTGTCAATTGCCGATGATTCATTGAAAGAACCTGTAACGAGATAGCGCTCGGGCCGAACTTTTTTCTCATCTTCGTCTTTGTTTTGGGAGTCCACTACGGAACTGTGCCGGCCAGCGCTCGTTTCCAACTCGATCGGGAGCGCACGCCCGTCAGCTGTCACCACGACAAAGCACCAGCGCGCCGCCGCCGCCGGCCACCTCTGGTCTTGCAGGGCGTCCAGGCGCAGGGCCCGCCGCCGCCGGGCTAAAGCCGCGAATCTTGCTCGGAGGGCAACACTGGCCCCTGGGGTCGTGTGCAGTATTCCGAAGGGGACGGAGCAGAATATCTCGTTAGTGTTCGAGCGAAAATGGAGCGAAAATGCAGATTCCAAGTTACGGGCGATGTAAATGACGGCGGAAAGAAACGCAGCCTTATTCCGTTTTATATTTAGGGAATTGCTTCACCAACAAGACAATAAAGGTCAATAATAGAAAAGTTGCTGAAACATTTCTGAGTCACAAAGACATTTATTACTCATCATGATTAGATAAACTATATACAACATCAAACATTCAAATGTCACGGGTGAGCATGATATCCCGAACGCAGCTAAAAGCATTAATTCATATTTTGTCACGTAATATTGCGTACGACTGAACTCAAATCAATTCGGAGAGATATCGCTTCACTCACATTAACAGTCTGACGCAAAAGTACCTTTTGAGACTGTGTTGGTGGTCGTGTCACTGATTTAAGAGGCAAGATCTTGGGAGAACTAAAAAATAAGAATTTCTAATTTTGCGTCATTATTCAGAAAAAAATAATTGAATTCATTTCAGTAGCGTATTAGTGAAGGGTTGATGAAAATGAGTTGTATGCCTATTTTAAATTACAGAAAATAAATAATCATCCCGCTGAACCTGTTTCAGGATGAACGGACAGACATAAACCAACATCATGGACCAATTTGTGGGTATCAGGTCCCTGAAATCAAGTTTTTATGTTAAAAAATCACAATTTTTTGCAGAATTATTTCAGCATTACATAATCGAATCTGCTCTACGTATTAGTGTGCAAAATTAAAACAATCATACTATTTACAAACACGTTTTAAGATTCACAACTATGTTTAGAAAATCAGCATTAAATTTCCACCTGGGAACTGTCTCTGACCCAATATCACTTGTGCAAGTAGAAGGCATACTCGTTTCTCACGTCGACGCGCGTTCCCTGGTACCAAGCGGCTTCACCTGTCAGTCAAGCGACAAAAAGACGGGACGCCAAACGACGTCGAATGGTGTCTGGCAGCGAGCATCGCACAGCGGCCTAAATTAACTGGCAGGCTGTGAGCGACAGACGAGGCAGTAGGCAGATTGAGTCCTATCAAATTGTTTTGATGCATGTCATCTAACGCTTTGATTTTTTCATCTGTCAGAAATCCATATGAAAAGTTAGACATTTGACAGCTGATTAGTGTTATCTGTAAACGGTCAACCATCAAGTACTGAAATAAGATGGAAGGGCTGAAATCTCCATGACAAAAACTTTTTCCTCGTAGACGTCATGAATCAAATTCATTAATGAAAAAATCAACCAATCTGAAAATGATGCTGAATTTTACATGAAGTAGAAGCATTTAGGTTTACAAATGCATTAAATTTTTAATAGAGATAACATAAAAATAATATAAATATTCACAAAGGTCCACATCGTCCAAAACATAGAAATATGTAATATTTGAAACATAGAAAGTTTCTCTAAAGTACCACTTGTATTATCTGATTTATATAATAAGTTCGATCCATGGTGGAAGTTTAAACAAACCAATTAGATTAATTTTTATAAAACTGTATTGACGTCCTTTTTTTTTAAATATTCAGACCTTCTCTCGTATTAATTATACGAAACGTACTCTAATTTGAAAATAACTGTACTTCACATTCTTTACAGATCTAATTTTGAAGAAAGGATTTCATTTTAAAAAAAGTATCTCAATCTTCAATATTGTAGTTGTAAGAGAGTCCAAAACATTTGAAAATTTCGAAAATTTATAAGATTAAATTAAAACTGAATAAGAGCCATTTTCTAAGCATTTTTTACCCTAATGAAGCAAAAAATTACGGAAAACATATTACCATTGTCTCGCGTCCAAAATGGACCGTAGATGTTCTGCGNNGGGGGGGGGGGGGAGGTTGCGTGGGGGCAGCCGAGTCCCACATCGAACTGTACTGATTTGAAAGAAGGAATAAGTATTTTATAACTCTACAATCTACCACTACTCATCATATTCGAAATACGTAGGGCAATTTTGGAAATGAAAACTGGGAAAACGCCGGGAGATGACAGTATTACTGTCGAACTTCTTAAAGAAGGTGCAGATGAATTACTCAAAGACTTTTGGCAAACTTTCAATCGTATATTAACAACGGAAGAACTCAATGGTTTACAGGTACCGTAATACTCATTTACTTAAAAGGCAATAGAGACGATCTTACTATCGGTCAATTAGTCTTACCTCGAACATGTATGAACTCTTCTCTAAAATCCTGACAGGGAGAATGACCACAGTACTGGATGAAGAAGTAGGACTTTTAACATCCTTCAGCACTACAGATCACCTGTAAGCGATCAATCAGATCATCAGAACAACGAATTTATTATAAAATTGTACATAGCATTTGTTGAATTAACGAAATTCTTTGACGGTGTTGAGCACCCATTTACACTTCAAACCCTCAAGAATTAAGGAGTCCCCAATAAATATATTAAAATTTTAAAATAACTATATGCCCACAGCCAAGTACAAGTAAGAACACACCACGCAGGAGAAGTATTCCGAAATAAGAGAGGATATTTCCCCTAAATTATTTAACACGAGGAGGACGACACCCGTCATTTTGACGGGTGCCCTACTTTTTATCTAAAATTTTTAAAAATGTACGTTCTTTGTAAATTCAGCTCGTTGTGGCTTAAAATATTTAAGCATATTCTACACATTTAAAGAAAATAGCCATGTGCACTGAAATTTTAACTAAGATATTTACAAAGACTACTAAAAGGACGAAGACCCGCCATTTTGACGGGTATTACGCTTTTGACCTCCTGTCAGCTAAAAGTAAATAAAACCGTTGTGATTCTTAGTACATTGTATAAAACTAATTATTGATGAAAACGGCTTCACAAAACTTCCAGAGACTATATTTTTATAACGAAACAATACGTGTCATTGACATACTTGATCAAATAAGCCGCTTGTATACTATGAAATTCGGGTGTAAACGGTGGTCAGTGCACGTATTTTTCAGTGATCTCGACATAGTGATCATCAATGCATGTGTATTATACAGGGAGGTAACGGGAGGAAAATATCTCGTAGAGATTTCATTTTCTAATTATTAGAAGAACTAGCATCTGACTATAACAAAAAGAAAGCAAAATCTTCCCCAGCAATCAGCGCTCTTCAGAATAGTGACATGCGCAAGACCTTGCAAATAGGAGGATGAAGAGGCAACAACAAGTTCAGGAACAAGCACTGCACTACATATGTGGCTCTGTGCTGTAAACACCTTTTATTTTGCTTTGGAGGGGAAGCTTCTGGAGGGTTTGAGTAATTAAAATTTACCGAGTATCAAGAACTTCACAAGATACAATTAAAACCTTTCAGTAATGTTAAATATTAATGTAATCCACTGTCACAGGTATCCATGATTACGTACGTAAGAAAAGTCTTATCTCAACAGTAAATTTCTTTAACAATACAGAAGTTGAATTTAAAATACGAAATATTACATTGATGGTTATGCTAAAATCACGCGTAACCGTCAAAATGACGGTTCGTCCAACGAAGTAAAAAGGAAATCCCCGCCATCCCAGAGTTAACTGTCTGCTTTAAATGAGTTTCTGTAAAATAAATTGGTCAAAACAAGCAGGTGCAAATGTCAACGTTAGCAAACCTCCGCCTTGCAGGCGACATTGCTCAATTTGCAACATCGCCTGAAATTCCAAAAGAAATGCTATGCGATTACAACGAAAAGTGCACTGACATCGGTTTACAAAAGAACGAATCGAAAACTAAAGTAATGAGTAACAGCGAACCCAAATTAATAATGGTGAACGATAGTAACATAGATTACGTCCAAGAATATGTTTACCTGGACCAGCTAGTATCATTTAAAAATGAGGAGACAAGGCAGTTAGAATAAGACTTAAATTATCGTACAGACAATTTTGCAGCCTCTCCTTCATACTATTAAAAAAGAAGATAAACCTCAAATCAAAAAGGTATTAATGGACATGTGCGCCTTGCCTGTATTGCTTAATAACTACTACTACTACTACTACTACTACTACTACTACATACTACTACTACTCGAGTCCATGAAGCATTGGGCGTGTTGTTCCAATCGCTCTGCCATTTTTTAAAGATTTTTCGGACGTCTCTTTTGTTGTGTTATCCCCTCTTGCGTTGATGTTATACCATTCTTTTCAGAGCCAATGTGTGTACTGGCATAAGTCCTGCTAAGCCAATGCTGCCTCTGCAGACACTGTTCTGTACGCAGATACATTCGCAAGCGCCATTTTTTCTTTGAGTCCTGATTAGTATTGTCTTATTATATTTACTCTGTGCTGCTTCTTCTGCCCATATAGGTGCAGCATAGAGTATATATTGCTGCATTACAGAGGTCAGTATTTTCTCTTTCCCTGGCTGGGGCTCGTATATATTGCATCAATCTGCTGAGTGCGCCAGTTGTCCTTCCTGCCTTTTTGGTTACCATATTAAAGTGGTGTGCAAAAGTGAGTCTCTATCTATTACCACCTAGATAATTGATTGCTTTGGACCGTTTTCACTACCGTGTCTTGAATTTTGAAAAGGAGCAGGTTTGGGGTCTTCGTTTTCGTGGCAGAAGGACGGCTCCGTTTTGTGCTGTGCCAGGGTTAGAGAGTTTTGTGTCAGCCATGCGTTCACTTTATACGCAGGGTTGCGTTTCCGTTGAACGTGAGTTCTTCAGTCGTCTTTCCGGTGACTACTCAATAGCTAGGTCGTCTGCGAACGCGACGAGTGTTGTTTCTTCGGGGGTTGTTTGTCGGAGGACTTCGTCAAAGAGTATGTTCCACAGTGTTGACCCAGAACTGAACCTGTGGGACTCTGCTGTCGTTTCTATTTCTTTTGCCCTTTACAACAGTAATTACTCTTTGGGTTAAGTGCGCAACCAATGATGTTAATAAAGTAGCGTGCTATGCCTCTTTCCTCCAACTCCCTCATTATTTGCGTACCAAGACGCACTGTTGAATGCATTTTTTACATCCAAGAGTATTAATGGCACTCAGCAGGCCTTGTCGTTAGCCTTTTCTCGCTGTACTGAGAACACTGTCAATAGCCTCGTGCGTCGATTTTTGTTTTCTAAAGCCATACTGGTCTGTCGCTGAAGTTTCCTGTTCTATAAATTTCCTCTGTTAATCTCCCTAGTACGACGTGCTCGTACAGTTTGCGAGAGTATCCAGGCAGGCATATGGGTCTGTAGCTTTTGAGCCCAGGTTAAGGTATTAATAGAACTCTGGCCTTTTTCAGGTGCGTGAGGAAGGTACTCGCTTTATAATGTTCCTAGGGTAAGCTTCGTGTACTCCCAGTCCACGTCAACCAGCATTTTCACTGCTTCGGCGGTATTCCATCTGGTCCTGGTGTTTGCATTATTTTTAATTTCTTTGCGGCGGTTTCGGAGCTCGATCTCTGTCAGGGCTGGAATTTCTTTGTTGTCCGTTTCGACGTTCCATATTTTCTTGGTGTGCGTTGGAAAGAGACTGTTGATGATATCCAATCTTTCTTTCCAAAGGCAAATGTACTCTGGGCTCGTTTACTCGCAATGTTTGATAGCTATTCTATAGCATCGCCCCACACATTC
Organism: Gryllus bimaculatus; assembly: GCA_017312745.1. NCBI lineage: Eukaryota > Metazoa > Arthropoda > Insecta > Orthoptera > Gryllidae > Gryllus > Gryllus bimaculatus. The sequence continues at coordinate 503,614 of BOPP01000186.1, forward strand.
GTTTCAACATTATGGCATAGTTGGAGCCAGCACTTACGTTTTTCTAGAGCAATTCTTTTGCGAGGTCTTTTTTAAGTTTTATAGGCACTATCAGGTCTCGGTTCGCTCGGGGAATTTGTTATTTTCTGCCTTTGATGTTTCCTCTTGCAGGCAAGGACTTCCTTTCTTAGTGCGCAAGAGTTCAGGTTCCCACCATGGAGGATCCTATTTGTTGGCTCTTGGAACGATCGTGGAGGTTTTGCATGCTTTCTGTAGACGTTTCATGCATTCTGTGGGTGTATAGGTGGGCCTTTCGGGTACACTGTCTTCTAGAGCACGTCGCAATATATTTTGTCAAGTTTGGTAGCCGAGAGGGGATACTCCGCGGTTCTGTAGTTTTCAGTGTTTTCCGATATTTTGAAAGTTATATAACCTAAGTCGCTAGCTGTTCTTCATCTAGGATTTTCCAGTCTGAAGTGCGGTTTGTTACGTTGTCAGTAGAAAATGATATATCGATGAATGATGTTTGCGTGCCTATTACAAATGTCGGTTGTGTTTCGTGTTCATAACCGTTAGATTAAGTGCTGCTGCCCAATCTGTAATCATTTTTCCCCGAGGGTTTCTTTTGGGATTCTCAGTCCGGACTTAGCGTTGAAGTCGCCAGCCACTATTATATTGGTGCCTTTCTTCGGAGTTCTAATTGAGCGCGTCCAGAAATTCAGAAAATACCTCTATAAGTGTGTTTGGCGAGAAATAACAACTGCAAATATACAGCCCTTCCACGTTGACCCAAAAAATCCCTCACCATTTCCATACTCCGTGACTCTAATCGAGGGGTTTGTTACAATGATTCCCGAGTCTGAGTTCCGTCAAGGTACCACCCTTTATTTTGTTGCCATATTTCTGTGGGGCTCGCTTATGAGTATTAGATCGAATTTTAATCTGCTTATCGCTTTCATTAATAGTCGTGGGCAGTCTACATCTGTTGACGTTTATTTGTAGAACGTTAATCATGGTTGAGTGTTTCTTGCCTGTCGAGAGCTTTCCCGAATGGCCGGCTACTCAGTGGCTGCCCTGTGGTGCTTCTTGCAAAGAGGACAATAGGCTGGGTTCTTGCACGCATTAGCTATATGTCCCTCGTGTGCGCAGTTGTAGCATTTGTTTCTTCTGTCTTCGCCGCGGCAGCTTGTTGCAATATGTCCATAACTCCAGCAGCGATGGCACCTCCGGACATCCAATCTTCTGCTAACAGAACAGTACACCATTCCTACCTTTAATCTTCCTATTTGACAGAGGTGCTCTGCAGTTGCTTCGTTTGCTTCAACCGTGGCCGATTGAGTCTCACCATATGCCGGTCTCATGGATCGGACAGTTACGTCTTCATTTCCTGTCTCCGCGCGCAGTCTTCCTTGGAGTTCCTTAGCTGTTGTTATTGCATCGAGTTGCTTAACATGTAGTATTGTTCTGCGATGATCCACGATACGGGCATTTGTCCTCTCAAGTTGCTCCGTTATAATGCTTTTGACTTCCATTTCACCTTCTTTCAATAAAAGGGCTACGTCACCTGATTTAGTTTTTCTGACGGAGTTCACTTTGTCTAGAGCTCCTGCCACTTGCAGTTTATTTTTACTGTCCGTCAAAACTCCGCATACGTCTTCCCTTTGTCTTCGCATGATACCACCAATCCAATGGAAAGTTCTTTTGGGTCTTTCCTTTTCAGCTATCTCTTGTTCGGTGCCGGTTGGCGTTGAGGAGTACACACCTGGATGGATATATTTGTATTTGCAAAGATACATTCCAATGATTTCCGCAACTCCAGAGACCGTTGCGCATTGGCATGTGCTATCATTAGGTTTGACCTATTTTGGTATATTGCCAGTTCTTTCAGTAGAGTAGTGGCGTTGTAAAGACTTTCGCTGGGCTCATTACTGAGCTCATTGTCTTTTCCGGGTTCCACTGTAATTTAGTACACCATCCTGGTCTTAGTTCTTTTCCATCTCCCTGTTTAACTCTGATGCTCTGTTCTATGCGCTTAATTTGTCCGGTGCTGGAGCCAACATACTACTACTACTATTACTACTACTACTACTACTACTACTACTACTACTACTACTACTGCTGCTACTGCCACTGCTACTGCTACTGCTACTACTACTGCTACTACTACTATTATTATTATTATTATTATTATTATTATTATTATTATTATTATTATTATTACATTCCATTAGAGGACAAGGCCTTCTTTTTGAAAGGTAGTGGTGGTGGTCCTAATGTATTGACTACCCTGAGTGACACTGTCTCTCACTCATCCTTATGGCATCTGATCTAAATTCATTACACCGGGGGATTTTAGTGTCAATAATTCTTACTGCAGTCCACAATAGTAAGAATATTTGATAGAATTATTTTAGAAGCTATCACAAAATGCTCTAGCCACTAGTAAATGTTTCATGAAATTTGTCCTACTCTCGTCATACGTCAGACTACAATATTTCGTGCATGATGGGTGACTTACGGGTGAAATAGATATCCAAAGTTTTGTTTTTAGAAACTTCGTAAACAAAGATTCAAGACAAAACTGACATAGGCTTACGTAATATTTGAAGAAACTCCTTTACGAATTATCGAAATTTTTTTTCACAAGATGGGAAAAAATCTTGAAGCGGCTGCTTTAGAAAATTATTCTGGAAATCATACATATAACTTTAATTATGTAACATATACAGCCGCCAACAACCTCAACCACGAACTGATAGAACAATGGGATTTTATTTTTACTGCTTATATGCAGTAGTGCCCCGGCTCTTCTGCTTGTTGGAAGCGAGCACCAAAAACGTATTAAAACGCTCTAGAGAGCCGGTATCATCAACACACTGGTTGTATTGATATTGGAACTCCAAGACGTCTAACTGATGTCAAGTGTGTTTGTGTTTCAGGCGAGGAGAGCCATAGACGCTGCCTCCTACTTCAGTTCGCGCGTGCAGATCCACTCGCTCGTTCAGCGCGCCTCCGCTTGGATGCCACGTAAGTGACGTCACGCCCACTGCCAATGTGCGTGTGCTGCGTAGGGTGCGTTCACTTCGATTGCTATCCACGACGTCGGTCGACTGTGGAAAACGAGAGCCTCGGTTTTTTGCTGATGTCTCTCTTCCAGCTGCATTTCGAGTCTATGTGCTTCTGAGGAGGCATTTTCTTTCTTTATTCTTCCTCTCCTTTCCCTCCTTTATTTTTTTCAAAGAGTCTGCCATTGTAAAGTTATTAATTATGTTTAACAAAGTATTTTATGACAGCTGCCTTTCTTTATTCGCTTAAGTCTTCCATTTTCTCTCCCTTCTTTTCTTTCTTCTTGATTTGAAGACTGCTTTATATTACATTACAAAATGCATTATTTTTCAGATATGTAATTACTTAACAGCATTTGAAACGCAAGGTGACTTTCTTTCTTTTCTATTTATTTCTTGTTTATTTAGTTATTTCCTTCCTTTCATTACTTTTATGCATTGCGTACTGCCATTGCAAAGTTAGTTGCTCCTCTGTAAAAGGGCTGTCGATCCCTGAGACAAGTGCCGCCTAGATGTTGGTTAATGCAAAATTCGAGAGGAAAGTAATTTTAATGGCTCGATAAATACATAATCAAATAACGTTTATCAGAGTAATATGGTTTTAGTTGTGTTCCATTTTTAAGGTATTAAATGTTCGTTATATTCAACTAAAGCGTGTTAAAATAGAAAACTAAAATGATTATTGAACAAGAAAGAGACTAATTCTTGAGTAGGATTTTGTAATTACAATGAAATATTGGTAAACATTGACATGGAGCAGAACTTCAATTTTTCAAAGAGTTTTCACGAAGTTTCGAGTAAAAGAGTGAAAAGGTAGGAGTAAGGGGAGTAAGGGGTATAAATAAGGAGTAAGGGGTATAAATTAATTCCTGAATATTTTATGTGGAGTAAACCATTTGACTCGGTGTCATGTCACACAATTAAGAAATAGATAATTTAATTTACAGTAATGATGAACATGCCAAGTCCCTTATGCCCTCTGAAAGTTGACTTCTCGGCCACTGCGTCAAGGACACCGAGAGGCCGCCTAGCCCCAGTCCTCCCAAGCGAACGGAGGTGATCGCAGCCACGTTGCGCCGCAGAGTCCGCAGGGAGTGAACTGAACACGAGGTTGGTGGGTTAGTCGGTTCCATCGTAGATTGTCCTGTAGTCTTGGGGGAACGAAGTCTCGTTAAAAATGACTTGCGCGTTGCATAACGTTAATATCTTCAAAAAACAATAATATTATTATTATTTATAATTAATATTATTTATTGTTATTAATAATAAAATAATAATAGTATGTCCCGTGGTAATTTAGAAATTAAATTGTGATGCAATAGAATGACACAAGCTTTTCCGTACTAGTATTCTATTTCCTTTGGTCTCGGCTAGCTAATCGAAATTTCCACATACTCTTGCCTGCTGCCAACTATCACCATTCAAAGTACTTTTTTAAAAAAATTGAATAAAACATTTTAAAAATGGGAGTTACAATCTGAATAGATATCCCCTTTTTTCTCGGATCCCCAAAAGCATTCGTGCATAATTTAAATGAAATTACTCCATGTTTCCAAGTTAGCTGACACACACATTCAAATTTATACACTCATTTTGTATTTTATATAGTTAAAATTCTATTTTGCTGATTTACATTACAGTCGATTTGCGGTACATGACTCCTGGGAATCATTACTACTGAATTATTGAATTGCTACGTCAACTGGAATAAGGAATGCACGACTTCACTGAAAACATAAAGGTCAATATGCTGCGTGTAATAGAACTTAACAGGACAATACCTTGATAGCAAATGCGAAATGACAATGATTCACGACTGTGATATGAAAAAAAGCCTTTGGATTATCTTCATTCTTGTACTGTTTTCAGATTCGATTATTAAAATATTAGTACTGGAAGGTATACATTTTATCGCGATAAAATAAGATGAGGTTCTAACAGACCTTCTAACTTTGTAAAGTGTATAAATACAATAAAAAATAATTCTAGATACAAAAGATCTTAAAGAGCTTAAGAACGCAGATCTCAAAACCTTCCAAAAATGTATGAAACCATTTCATCAATTGGTCTTAATTTTTGCGCTACAAAGGTTTCCTGTAGCATCACCATCTGTCGGTAATTTGTTGTACTTTTCGTGCACTTTAGTTACTACTCTGCCGGCTGCTTCTTGTAGCACCAGAGCAACACAGTTGGACGCTGGAACGGATGTGGACGAAGCTGAAGGGCGCGAAGGGCGTGGCAGCCGTGCCCCAAGCTCCGGCTCTCGTTCGCCCCTTCGGCGCTCTCCACAGCACATGAAGAGTGAATGGTTATGCTTGTGTTAAGTTAAGTTAAGAAATGTGTTAGAAATAGTAACTTTTCTACTCACATTGTATAATTTTCGAATTAGATGGCTGCACCTCGTTGCATACTGATAGTCGTTACTACACAGATTTATTATAGCACTGGTGTGTGTCCAATCACCGAGAAGTTTAGAAGATCAGATGTAATCAATCACTGGTCATGTTCTGTTAAATATTTCGTTGGATTGTTTAAATTGAGCCGCGACAACCCACGAGCAACTCTCAGCAAATATGCCCGGCAATACGCCAATCACTGTTTCCCAAACCACTAAGAAAATTTCAACTGATAAGATATCAGAACATAAACTGAACCTTGATGGCATTTCTGTTATAAATTGAATCCTTCTTTGACTCGTGTACTGCTTGTTTGAAGTCGGCTTGCTTAACCTTAAACAGAAACTCTTAAGAGATCTAAATGAATGTTCCTTTCGTGGCGTTGATTGAACACTGCATGCACGCTGCCACATAAAAAGTGAAAGTTCAACTTAAAATAGTTATCATTTGTCGTGAAAGAGTACTGTTTGAAACTTGATTTAGTGAGTATGTAATGCAGCGTATGAAGTTTACTTTCGGTCCTCGCTCGAAAAAGGTAATATCACTTCACATAAATCAATAAATAAATAAATAAATAAATAATAAATAAATAAAATAAATAAATAAATAAATAAATAAATAAATAAATAAATAAATAAATAAATAAATAATAAATAAATAAATAAAAAATAAATAATAAATAAAATAAATAAAAAATAAATAAATAAATAAATAAATAAAAAAAAATAAATAAATAAATAAATAAATAAATAAATAAATAAATAAATAAATAAATAATAAATAAATAAATAAATAAATAAATAAATAAATAAATAAATAAATAAAATAAATAAATATAAATAAATAAATAAATAATAATAAATATAATAAAATAAATAAATAAATAAATAAATAAATAAATAAATAAATAAATAAATAATCTTTATTGATGGCCAGGCTCAGGCCATTTAGCTTGCTCTTCGGCCTGACCATTATAAAAAAATTCATAGAATAGTTAATGAAAAGAAGGTCATTCAAAAAAATACGTACGCATTTTGGATGAGGGGGTTTTTCACATTGAAGACAGGAATGTAAACCAGGGTGGAAGGAGTAGATAGAAAAAGGAATACTCTCACAGCATTGATAAAATGGTATTTATGACTGAGATGAAATTAATTTATTTATTTTAAGTTAGAGATGTGTTAAAGTTAATGATAAATATATTACAACGCTATTAGAATTTATTCAAATTTAGATAAATTATACTTTCTGACTCAGCAAATTAGGTACAGAAAGGATTGGACGGATCTTAAAAAAGTCAGTAAAATGTTATTAGGTACTACTAAATGTTTCCCACAGAGGTTTTGGAGGAGTAAGATTACGTAGGTATTATTGGATTTCCTCTAAAGAAGACTAGGAAGGGAAGAAGCCGTCAGCATACGAGCGAAAACACATCAAGTCAAAGAGTTCAAAATAAGAAGTTAAGAGTTCAAAATAAGAGTTCAAATAAAGAATTTCGTAATGATAATACTTGTATTTCGTAACAATAATAACAATAATATCAACAATATTAATAATATGAGAATGTTTTATACAACTATTCGGTTTTTAAATTAAGTAAAAAGAGGGGGATTAAAACCAACAATTCATATTGTAGGAAAAAATTCAGTTTAAACACCGTACTAGAAAAGTAGATATTATGGAAATTTAGGAACTGTTTACAAACTAGAATATTTCCAAGACCTGAAAACCAGTCCCAACATCTCCCACCCGTAAGCCAACGATATATACTACATTTATGCCTGGGACTGCAAACAATGGGACTGATTCCTGAGACTGATCCAAGCATGCGCCTTAAGCGATTGAGTCAACCCAGGTAAACCTCAATGAGAACGTCAGCCTAAGACCAAAACACAATACTCTGTCAAAAACACACCAGTTAGCAATTTCAGTTCTCACAAAATACAAAAAGATACGTAAACATTTTGAATTGAATATTATTTCTTTACAATGGTGAAAGTTGTACGAAACAATGAACTGAAACAGAAATATTGCAAATTAGTAAAACACATCTAGACAAGAATTAAAATCACATGAATCATATTTTGAATACAGGCACATGTGGGCAAATGCACGTATACATATTGCGTTGCACAAATGAGCAAATGCACAAATGCAAAATCTCGTAAATCACGTGCATAGGTATGCACACATTTGTGTTCTATAATAAAAGTGATGTATGAGTTGGGAGGTTGGTTCTACATAGGTTATTGAAAAACAAACGGAAGTGTAGCAGTAGGCTTTAATGACAAATAGGTACATTACAGAGTATTCAAATTATTTAATAAGGATAAATGTAAATGTGTCTTAATGAGAGAGAGTGTAAAATTAAAATAAAAAGAGACACGAAAAGTTTGTGTGCCACATATATTTGATCACGCTTTAAAGTTAAATAATGAAAATAATAGGGTTAAATTTAGAGGAAAGAAAGAGTTAAATAACCTAGAATAAAAATTAAAAGTAAGAGAGAAAAGAAACAAAAAAGCGAGGATTTTAGTGATCCAAAAAGAGAGAGGGAAAGAGAGAGGGAGAGAAAGGAAGAAAGAGAGGAGAGAAGGAGAGAAAGAAAGAGAGAGAGAATATGAGAAAATATAGAGGATGATATGAAAGTGTTTATTTGGAAAATGGAGTAGAAAGTGTAAGATAGGTTATATTAGGTAGGATTCGAATAAGAAAGGGATTCTTATTCCAATCCTAGCTCTTTCAATCCTTCCAATCACAACTCTGAAACACGCACGCACGCGGCTCCACCCGGTGTCTCTGTATTTGCAGACGAGAAGTGACAATGTTGTTTAGGTAGTATTTTCCATGAATGCCAAGTATGTGACTTCTTTTTTAAACTTTTGAAATGTACAACTATTTTTTATAGAGGAGGGAAGATTGTTCCAAGTACGAATGGCAGTAACAGTGAATGATTTGCTGAAAGTGGAGGTATTGTGGTGCGAAATACAAATAATGCGTGACGCACGGGCACGATGTAGCTTCATAATCTGAAATCGTTGTGAGAAGGTGGTATGACGAGCGCTGTTTAAAATCTTGTAAATACGAAGAAGGCACTGAAGTAAACGTCTGTTATCAACAGTAAGAGTTTTAGAATCTGCGTAAAAAGTAGAAATATGATCGTATTTTTTATTGGTATTTTATTATTTTATTTAGTATTAAGATAAAAAATTAAATGAATGCATGTATTTTGAGCTACTTGTAATTTACGTTGCTGTTTTAAATTTATGTCAGTCAATAGAAAATTGCAGTAATCAAAAGGTGAAATTGTACCAAGATCTGAGTACCTGATAGGTATCTGGTAGTGATCTCAATATCTGGTAGGTAAAAGAGTACGCATGAGTTTGAAAACATGCAAGGACGCGAACACTCTTTGACAAATTTCATCGACATGCCAGTTTAGAGTATTATCCATTTGCACACCTCCATCAAGTTGCAACTCCCACTTGTTCGAAGTTCAAAAATAACTAGCCTATAATTTTGTACTAATTATGTACTAATTTTGTACCAAAATAAAAAATTTTGCACTCTGCACTATAAACAATTAAAAAACCATATCCAAAAGTGGGGGTGCTAGCTTAACGTCAAGCTGGTATCCCAACTTCTCATAAATTCAAAATCAACTAGAATAACATTATGTAATAATTATGTACACATTTTGTACCAAAATAATAAATTTTGTACTCAACTATAAAGAATTAAAAAATGGGTGCCAAAGAAGAACTTTTTAAGTACATTTCACGATTTTTTAAACACATTTTGAGTAAAATTTCAAAGTTGAAATTCTTAATGCAGATTAACATAAGAGTGAAATTTTACATGTAATAAATTCAAAATTGTATCTAGTTTAGCCAGTAACGACCCGCAACTGAGATATTAGTCTACAAAGACGAAAAATTGCGAGCGGCTTAAAACAAAAAGTGTCCGCCATTGCCCTCCCTCTTCGCATAAATTCAAAATCAACTAGTCTATATTAGGGTTTTCATTAGGGTTTAGCAGTAGCACCATTGAAGACGACCATGAGGAGAGACTATGTAGGTCATCATTGATTTTTTGCGAAATTTCGAAAACGCGAGAAGGTGGTCCGCTATTATACTTTGAGATCATCAGCATACATGTGGCAACAACAATTTTTTATGAATTTGACCCTGTGCAACGCCGCGTGCTAATGGCAGTGTACCCGACACACGTCACCACACACAACATTTTGTTGTCGGTCTGATAGATAATTGGAGAAGCATTTGAGCGTGGATGTGTCACATCCAAAGTTTTTTAACTTTGCTAACAAAGTATCGTGGTCGACAGGATCGAATGCCTTGCTAAAATCGAGAAGGACGAGAATTGTGATTTTTCCCTTATCCATAGCATTTCTGGCGTCTTCGATTACACCGAGGAGCGCAGTTTCCGTGCTTTCACCGGGTCTAATTCTGACAGATTTTAGTTTAAAAAATTCTGAAATTTTGAAGGTGATGTGAAATCTGTTTCCTAGCGCTCTATTCGAGAACTTTTGGTAATGTTGGCAAGATACTGATGGGGCGGTAATCAATAGGCGGCATAAGATTGGCGCTTTTAGGGAGAGTATGGACAAGTGCTGGCTTCCAGGCCGAGGGAAATTCGCCGCTCATTAGCGAGAAATTTATTATGTCCACAATTGTTGGTAGTGCTACCTCAGCTCCGAGCTTCAGCTACTTTGCATTGATTCCGTCGGAACCGGAGGGGTTTGATTTTAGACTTAAAATGATTTTAGTGACATCGGTGGGGGTTACTGCCGCAAAGTAGAAAGTGTCTGTAATACTAATATCTGTACTTCGCAACGAGGATAAAGTTCGAGATTTTAGAAATGGATTTATTGGCTGCGCAAGCTTATCAAAAGCATGTTTAGAGAATCAAGTGACACATTTATTTCTGTTGAATTTCGAATGTTTCTAACACGTATAGTTCGCATGTTCTTCCAGAGCAATTTAGAATCACAGTTACTTGGAAAAAGTGGAGTGATAATATTTAATTTTGGCATTTCTCAACATTTGGGTGACATGATTTCTAAGTTTTTTATAAGCAGCATGGACTTTGTTGTTTCTTGTTTTCGATAAACTTTAAACGCAGTGACCCTATCATGCATAATTTGGCATCATGCATAATTTGGCATCATGCATATTTTCACCGGATATCATGCATAATTTCACCGGATATCCACGGAGCTGCGGGACGGTCACGCGTGACGCCTTTTGTGGCATATGTCTATTTACTAGTTCATTCAACAATTACGTAAATACAGCTACTTTACCATTGAGAGTGGTTTCATTTTGATCAAGATTCCAACGAACCGAAAAGCTATCAGAAAGAAAGGAATTTACGTCAAAGTTGTTATAATATCGATATTTTATTATTTTCGGTGTGTATTTGGGACACTTTCTATTAAACGATACGTAGATAAGGTCATGTTTTGAAAACCCTGGAACGCTAAATTATCCATGAGAATGCTCTCTTTCTGGATTTGATACTATGATATGATCTATCCACGTATCACAGTCGTGTATTGATACCAATCATTACATTGTTTCATATTATTATTATTATGCATGTAGACAACGAGCGGAAGGATGGAAATGTGGACGTGTGTGTGAGCGACAGTGGAAGCAAGCGTGTTAGTGAGCGCGCGAGTGAGCACGTGGGCGAGCGTATGGGCGTTCGTTTGCGCAAACGTGAAGGCGAGTGTACGGGCGAGCGGGAGGAGAGAGTGTAAGCCAGCCATTTTCTATATAATCGAGTGTCAGCTTCAAAGTGAAGTTAGCTAGTCAAGAAACAAAATACAGCAGAAAATATCAGGAAAATCTAACAAGAATGTATTACTTAACTACTATTTAATTACTCCATTTTAGGATAATTATAAAACTTTATTGTTTAAAAAATTCAAAAATATTTACAAACACACAATTTATGGAAGAAATCTCAGAATTCTTCCTTACTGGCAAACAAAGATTTCCGTATGCTAATTACATGTAAATCCAGTATATATTTTTACCATACGGCACCAGAATTAAGGCCGATAAGCAATAGTTTACTAAGGGCACCAAAGTCACACTTTAACGAAGAAATTGTCAAAATTCATAGAATTAAATTTAACCCGCTGACCACAGACAAATTCATAATTTTGTAACAAATACTAGATATTTATTGACTAAAAGGCTCCAGAATTAATAACTTTCAATTGTATATAAAGAAGACAAAACCTATACAGAGGCTATCAAATTACCATTTATAAAACAAAAAAGTCACAGGAAAAGAATTAGCAGGTGAAATTCAGAAATTACTTCACACGTTCCTTCACTAGATTTTCTTTTGGCGTAAAAATAATTCGTTTAGATTAATTACTCTGCCCAGTTGTTTTTAAAATCGGAAAATGTTTTGCACTAACATCCCATTACAACCACATAATTAAAAATGCTCATAAAAATACGTTTTACCACAGAAATACTACCACAACCGCAGGCGAATAGGCGAGTGGGTGGACGGGCGGGCAGTGGGTGGTTGGTAGATGTGTGTGCAGTGGAGAATGCTCCGAAGGGGCGGAGGGACGGTGGTTGTCCCGAGGCACTCGCTGCCCCGTCCGCCTCCGCAGGTCATTACTCGGGTGTACACAAGGGAGTGCTCGTGCCCGGCGGGCGGCCAGCTCGCCGCGCACGCCGCGCGTTGTCGACGCCGTGGCCAGGGGCGACCGGTGAATTCCCCTCCTCTCTCTGCCTCGGGGCGAGGCGAGCGGCAAGCGCTCGTCCCTTAGGTGCAGAGGCGCACGCGGCCAGGGCTCGCTGCCGAGTGGATGTGGGAGGTTCGATTATACTGCAGTCGCTGCACCAATAATCACCCTTTCACTTCACCTTCTTACTGACACATAAATTAGCTAGCGAGATAGGGTGATACAAGTGTTCTTGATCACGAGCAGTTCGAAGGTTAGTCAAAGGGATGGTTGAAGTCAACTCTAGTGTAACTGGGCATCGACAACGATATGCCATAAAGTTAGAGTTTTCTTGATGGAGAAAATAAAGTGTCGTCTGAATAAAAATTAAACGTGATTTCGAATAGTATTTTTGTACATGTATTTTTTACTTGCGGTTAAATCGCACAAAAGAAAGAGCTGTAGAAGAGTTATAAAAGAAATATATTCATAGCCATCAAATAGGAAAGAAAAAGCTCAAAAAATTGTTTCGTTCCGTAGAGGATTTGTCCTCCAATGAAGTAAAGGACGATTACAAATTCTTGAACAATTTAATCAATTTACTGGGAACGCAGTTAAACGTTTCCAAAAATATATTTGAAATATCTTGTACTAACCAAGAAATATACTTGCGTGTTTTAGTAAGCTGTGGCAAGAATTCCTTCTACCCATCATGACTTAAGAGCAAAATGTATATAATTATAATCACGGAATTAGAGACACGTATGACAGACGATTGCAGGACCTTGCGTTTATATACATTCACTAGCTTGTTAGCTAGGTCGAGTACAGTTGCTGTCTGGAGGAGAAGTCTAGCGACCGGCTGCTCTGATCGGAGGTTTCTCTTGTCAACACCAGGCGGATGCCGGAGCCGCGCGCGATTCACTTTTCTTTTCCATGCCTTATCCTCCTTTCGTTATCAGGAGGCCTTGAGGTGTTGGAAGGTTCACGCTCGGCTCCTCATATTATAGTTAATTTCGTAATCTTAAGTGAAGCGTTGCCCTATTGAAAGAGTATCATCTTGTTCTGTCTGTGATTGCAAACATTTTGCCCAACATTTAAGGTATCGTTCAAATTTACTAGTAAAACAGTGCGTGACCGCTTTTATTGTGAACGAAGGTAACCTCATTCCTCTGTGAACAGTGGTGTATCAAGAACTACTGCAAATCACGCGCACTATATATAGTGAAGTGAATAATGTTAACTGAGTAGATCCCTTCGGAGGACTAATCACACAGTCAGCAGAAATAATAAATAACCAAGAAAACAGTGAAGCCATTCGTTAACAAGCAGTACGAACGGATCGACTTTAGAATCAGCGACCTAACACAGAACCTTCAGCAACAGCATCAAGTGTTATTGCAAGAACATCAACAATTAAAGCAACACTTACAACAATAAGTGCAACAGAACAACAATTTACAATTTCAAATACGGCAATATCTTGCGCGAAAAAGAAATCCCAGCTACCGTGTTAGAAGCTACAGCAACTACCGGCCAAGCATCTACAACGCAGGAATAGCTTCAAACCTGAGCAGCTCTTGGCAAAACAACCCGCTCCGTCGACAAAAAAGATGCAATGATGACAACTCTGTAGGACCTCTAAAAGACTAACAGTGAACATGAACGCCGTATCATCAAAAACAGGTATGAAATCTCTCTTTGTGATAAAAATTTAGAGCAACCTCGAAATCTGATAATATCAATGATGCGACAACCAAGGGCATTATAAAGAACAAGACAAATATCGAACGCCGCGTATTTTCATAACCAGGCGTTAGAGCTATAATCTGATATGGTCAGATCGATTAAAGACTCATTAAAGATGAAGACTTCTCATATAAACTAATCAAAACCTATCAAGATGAAGCCAAAATTACACAATGAACAATGTCAAAACCGTACCTCACACCGGATGTTTAATCGAAAGCTTGTTTAAACATCTGAATCTGAAAAGTATTGCTCATTATACAATTCAGTTAAGAAAAGAAAGCGCCTTTCTGGTAGTGTTAAAAAATATGCACCCAACAGCAGACGAAATTGAACTTAAAGAACCTATAGAAGCCACAGGCCACAAAGTAAGACAAATTCATAATATCAAGCATCGTTAACAAAAGCACCTCTATCAATTTTTTTTGTGGACTTAGAACCTCCAAGTAACAACAAAAAAATATATGACGTCCAATACTTACTACATGCAAAAATAAGTTTTGAACCACCGCGTAAAAAACGAGAACTAGTACAATGCAAGCGATGTCAGTCTACGAGCACAGTTTTCGTTTTGTACGCTTCCGTATAGCTGTGTCAAATGTGGAAAGAATCACGATAGTCCGAACCTGTACATGAAACGAGAGACACACCACTACATTGCTCTTTGTAGCCGTGACCATCCAGCAAAATTAAAAAGGCTGCGAAGTCTATCAAAAAATTCGTAACATCAAGTATCCTAGTCAAACATCAATACTGTAGAAATGCTTATCGCAAACATAACTGAAGGTACAATTAGAGTTCACTGAAAGTAATCAAACAATAGGAACAAGGTAGACAGCTCACATAATAACACATGCCCAACATTCGCAAATCAATAATCAAAATGTGTCGTTGAAAATAATCTGATATCCATAATACAAGAACCATTTAAAAATTTTGAGTGCCATCTTAGCAAAGCAAGCTGGAACAAATCTCCAGCCTAATTAATATCATGACTGCAATAATGAAGAAACTATAAGTAATTTACCCGCGAATTGTCTCCTGGAATGCCAATGGAATACTTCAACATCGAAGAGAGTTAGAAGTGTTTCTACTTCAAGAAAATATTGACATTCTCCTAGTGTCTGAAACACATTTTAACGGAAAGAAGCTATCTACGTATACCTAACTACGAAGTATATTGCACAATCATCCAGATGGGACAGCTCATGGAGGCACATGCAGTAATAATAAACAAGAATCAGACATAATATGTACAAAGATAATGCTAAGACTATCTGCAAGCAACCCCTATTCAAGTATACGATAAGTTCGGTCCGCTCGTTATTTCAGCTATATACTCCCCTCCAAAAACACAAGATAACCACTGATCAGTATATCAAGTTTTTAGAACGCTCTGCACAAGGTTTATTGCTGGAGGAGACTACAATGCTAAAAATCAACTATGGGAATCAAGACTGCTCACTACAAGAGGTCGCGCTTTAGAAGGAGCCATCTCTACACAAAAACTCCAACCAATTTCATCAGGAAATCCACATACTGGCCAACGGATGGTAACAAGGTACCTGATGTCTTGGATATTTCGTCACAAAGGGATGGCACAGTCCTATCAACAATAGAGCCGTCTTTTGATCTGTCATCTGATCATTCTCCAGAAAATACTGACAATCAGTTCTTCTATATCAAAAAGAAATGAAAACATACCTTACAAACAGAAAAACGAACTGGGAAGAATACAGCAACTGGCTTAACTATAACACCACTGCCAAGGTCCGTCTAAAATGCTCCAGAAGATATCGACGATGCTGTTGAATACTTAATACAACACATTCAACAGGCATCCGTATATGCATCTCTAGAAATGAGAGGTGTTTGAAAAAAAGTAAATACCCATCAGAAATACTACTAAAAATGATTAAAGAGAAAAGACAGATGAAGATGACCTGGCAACGCACTCATCACCCGGAGAACAAACGAGTACTCAACAGAACTTCTCCACGCAAGAAATTATTCACTCGGAAGAAATGAAGGAAAAGAATAGAAAAGTTGTCACTCTTAAAAGCTACAGATTATTCCTTATGGAAATTACTAAAAAATTAATAAGGCCTACAAAACCTGTTCCCCCTCTTCGTAAAACCGATGGAATTTGGCTAGAACGGAAAACGATAACGCAGAAGAATTTGCAAAATATTTTGCAAAAACATTTCAACCACACCCCTCAGCAGTACTCACAGAAGAAAAATAAATTATAGAATTCCTGGAATGTCCCCATAAATGTCGCCCACAATTAAATTCTTCTCAACAAAAGAGTCACAGCACGGCTGAAACTACTACCAAATCATAAGGCTCCTGGACATGACCGTATTACAGGTGAAATGCTTAAAAAAACTGCCTAAGAAACTCATTGCCTTGTAACATCCATTTTCAATGGAATAATACGCATCGGACACCTATCCTTGCAGTGGAAACTGGCACAATTAATTGTAATTGCAAACCAGGAAAACAGCTACAAGATGTTTCCTCGTACAGACAATAAGTTTATTGCCTTCGTTGTCTAAGGTATTCGAAATACTATTAATATTTCGCATATATCCTTTACTTAAAGAAAATGACGCATTCCAGACCATCAGTTCGCGTTTTAGAAAACGGCATTCTACAACAGAACAAATTCACAGAATAGTCGACACCCATCAACGGAGCTCTAGAAAATAAAATGTATTGTTCCGCTTTGTTTCTAGATATTGCGCAAGCGTTCGACAAAATGTGGCATCAAGGCTAGTTATATAAAATCAAGAAATGTCTGCCGCATCCATTCTATAATATAATTCGATCCTTTATTCAGATCGATTTTTTCAAAATAAAACTCGGAGATGAAATAACACCGTTTCACCAATATTATCAGGAGTGCACCAGGGGAACATTCTTGGACCAGTGCTGTATACGTGTACACGCGCTGACTTACCCCAGTCCCCAGATGTCACCACTGCAACATATGCAGATGACACAGCCTGCTAGCTTCGCACGAAAACACCAAGAAACGACAACAAGAACATTGAAAGAAACCTCGAACTTATAAACAAATGGTGTAAACTCTGGAGAATAAGAATGAATGAAACAAAGTCAAATGTTAACATTTACCCTCAGACGAACAAGAAATACAAGAATAGAAATAAACAGAAACTAATTGAAAATGTAACACACACAATATCTCGGACTACATCTCGACAAAAAGCTAACCTGGAAAAAACATATTTCGATTAAAGAAAGGAAGCAGAACAAAAAAGTAGACAAATGATATGGTTAATAGGAAGAAAATCTTGTTTAAGTCTAGGAAACAAATTTTACTTTACAAAACAATACTCAAAACTATCTGGTCTTATGGAATTGAACTCTGGGAACAGCTTCACATTCAAATATAGAAATAATTCAATTATTCAATCCCAAATGTCCCAGATTATTAAAGCAATGCTCCTGGGTGTATCAAACGCCACTCTAATAAAGATCTCAATATCACCACTGTTAAAGAGGAATTACTCTCAAATCTCACAAATACAACACAGACTCGAAAAGCCATCATATTAATAATCTGGCCATAAACATCTTAGATAACAGCACAATGACAGAAGATTGAAAAGAGTACATCCTCTTGATCTGGACCACAGATATAAATAATATTTTTCTTTTAAAAATAATTGTTACTGTAGATATAATTTTTTTGTCACAATGGCTTGCAACAATTGTATGTTTGTTATTGTGTTATGTTATTTCAATGTGATGTTGTTTATTGTTGTTCTTGTTTGTTCTGTTTTTCACTCTTTGGACAATTAGTTTAAAACCATTTTTAGAAAGAACCAGAATTGGATGGTTTCTTTACATGTCAATAATGTATGTACAATTGTATTTGCAGAATGTTCGAGTAGAACAAATTGCAAATAAAGCAGATGTTAGGAAAAAAGTCTTATCCTCACCCCTTAACACACACACAGAGACACACACA
This sequence comes from Gryllus bimaculatus, assembly GCA_017312745.1. Taxonomy (NCBI): domain Eukaryota; kingdom Metazoa; phylum Arthropoda; class Insecta; order Orthoptera; family Gryllidae; genus Gryllus; species Gryllus bimaculatus. The sequence goes on from BOPP01000186.1 coordinate 521,512, forward strand.
CATACTCGCAGCTAGAACACGCATTACACTACCACACATGCCCATCGGGAGTACGCGTACGCTTCTTCGGCTCGAATCGATAAATTCTCGGCTATCCGGGAGACGCCGCATCGTTGGCTGGGATGCCGACGTTTCGCCTGACATGTTGCAGGCTTCTTCAGGGCAGTGTCGCGGCTGGGGTGGAGCCCCGCATGAGGGAGATCGCTGGAGGTCGGCGCCAGATCTCTCCATACGGCAGAGGAAAGATCACCACCACGACCACCACCTCCCGAGCAAAACATGCACTACGCTTACGCAACTAAGGCCCGGAGTCACTAAACAATCAATCAATCAATCTAGTAGCTGAAAATTGAAGCCAAATCTTTATACAGGTTGTCCGGAGAAAATTGGAAAAGAAGCTGCTAAGACAATTTTAAGCATATTTTGTCTAATAAACTACTTAAATATTGTGAATGACCGACTCGCAATAAGCTGCTAAAAGTGCTTTGATATAAAGTGCTGTTCAAAAGCATAGAAGCACTACAGAAAAATGTATTTTCTTGAATTTAAGGTCTCGACTGGCAGGACTCGAACCCGCGATTCTTCGGCCCACGACCTCCACGACACCACTGCCTTTGCGATCTCGGCCACCGGAAGCATGGGCACTGTTTTTGATTTACAAAAGAAATGACATATTTGTTCAGAAAGAAAAATGACCCCATTTACACAATTCGACTGCTTTTTTTCTATCGGTTAATTTTTCTTTCTGAACAAAATTATTTATTTCTTTGGTAAATAATAAGCAATTTTCATGTTCCAAAAGTGTTTTTATGCTTAAAGAAAACAACCAATGGTCGGTTAATACTCCCCCAAAATATGTTGTAGGTAGAGATTGTGTGTTCTGGAACCAGTAATAAAGAAATATAAAATATTTCTAACAAATCGATGTTAGTAATTCAGTGGTTTGTGTGTAAAATGTATTTTTAAGAACATTTAAAATTTTGTGCGTTAGATGTGATATAGGTGCGAAACGTTGGCTGCTTTTAAAACAATTGGGAAGAGCAATTAATTTTAAAAAAGATTAATAAATTAATAATTTATGTTAAGTCTAGGAACTTGTGAAGTTATTTCTGAATTTCACCAAGTAGTTCTATTTCTATGATGTTTTTGTTTTGTACATTTTACTTTGATAGTCTCAGTGAAGATTGAGGTTTCTTTATAAATAATTGTAAGCAGTAATCAATTCTGGTGCCGATTTTCCGAATCGATAAATATAAAGTATTAGTTACAAAATTGTGTTAGTATTTCTGTGGTAAAACGTATTTTTATGAACATTTTTAATTATGTGGTTGAAATGGAATGTTTGTGAAAAACATTTTCCGATTTTAAAAACAACTGGGCAGAATAATTAATCTAAACAAATTATTTTTACGCCAAAGAAAATCTAGTGAAGGAACGTGTGAAGTAATTTCGGAATTTCGCCGGTTAATTATTTTCCAGTGACTTTTTTGTTTTATAAATGGTACTTTGATAGTCTCTGTAAAGGTTTTGTCTTCTTTATTTACAATTGAAAGCAGTAATTAATTCTGGAGCCTTTTAGTCAATAAATATCTAGTATTTTGAGCAACATTTATCAGTGTTCTGACTGGGGACCTTTCCTGGTACCTTTTTTTGAATTACTTTTCTGAATTCAATGTTTCCAGTTTCACATTTTACTCGACTGTCGCCGCAAGGTTATCCCATGATCGCCGATCATAATAAAAATGTATATATGTGTGGATCTGAAAGGTCGTCTATACACATACTCGATAGCGAAATATTTACGTAAAGTAATTTGTTGGTTTCCTAGGATTGGGAACTCTCCTTGTTATTTTACTCGTAAATAATAATAATTATTTCAGTTGTAAACATTTCAGTATGTATTAAGTTGTGAATGATATATCAAATCAAACAAATATCTCAATTATAATTTAACAATTTTCATAAAGACAATCTTTCGTGAATTCTCTTATTCTCCTTATCAAATACTTGCCATAAATCCCTCCCTTTCTGCATATGTGACCAAATTTTCTCATAATCATTAATTTAAAAAGTTTACTGTAATACAAAACTTGGTCTGCCTTCAATAGAAAATACAAATAAAAATAAATGTTCCCCCTTTTGCTACTTTCCTCTCGGAGATCCGCCGCAAACTTGAACGTCGTCCAGTTTCCGTTTCCAAAGAATTCGGTCCACTCTCAAGATGTTGGCATTCTCCACACACGTAATTATATTTCGTCTAATTCAGTCAAATTCTTCCAGCAACCAAATAGCTTTTCTTGTACATCTGACTCTCACCATGTCAGAACATCGACTGTCCTGTTTTTTCATCTCGCTCGCCCTACATCTGTCTCTTATTTCACACGATCTCACTTCTGATTGGTCACACACATTTAACATAGTATCTGCTTATTCTTTGGTTTTCTGCTCGTAATAACTTCTTAATTAATTTTCTGCCCCACAGAATTTGCTCACGTGCTCTTTCACTGCATGATTTATTATTATGTTATGTTTTTTTCCCCACAATCAATTCTGTTGTCCTTTCCTTGTATTCTTTCTAAAATCCCCTCGATTTTTTTTCTATACCGCCATTGTTTCTGTTGTTATATTTTTATAATTTCGTAAATTTAGTGTTATAACACATCAAAATAAGTGTGTGCTGAAGTGATTCGATATTTTCTACTCTTTTAATAATTTACTTGAAACTATTTACTGTGTGTTACTGTATTTACTGTATGTTTCTGATTTTACTGTATTTTACTGTATTTGGCCTGCAATTGAAGTAAATCTTCATTATTTTTAATATATACAATTTTACAATATTTTATAAATAGCGTAGTTGGCGAATAAAGACGTAGTATATAACAAAGAAGGACAGTGCTGACTAACATCATCCACCACGTGGCGTTGAGAGATTGTGGTAATAAGAGAATAACAGCAGTGGTGATGAACCAGGTGTTAACATTGTGAATAGTTGGAGTCGGGTCCTACACGTATGGACGAATAATTAAATTGCGATACGTGGGGAGTTCAAATCAGACGTCACCGCCGGGAGTAGCATCATCGGCGTATGTCGTGGCCACGACTTACTTCGGGCGACGCCGAATGGTCCCGAGCGCCTTCGGACGGAGCAGCCGCGCCGGAGAGGGGAGGGCGGGTGGAGAAGGGGCAGCCTTGAAGGTCACTTGGCGAGGAGCATTCGAGTAACGTTGCAGAGCAATAGTGTACGGTAATGAGTAAACTGATCTGCATTTGTAAAATGATAAATTGGGATCACCATAGGATAAATATTCATCATGATTTTGTTAACAATTTTTTTGCATTGTTTTTAAACTTTAAAGAAGAGTGGTTTTGTTTCCTGCATAATGAAGTATATGCAACCAACAAAATCCCTCTCCCTGTAAATAATTCCCTGTCCCCATATTTAATAAATTTTATGCAATCGATGGACAGTAATATGTAGTAAATTGGTTCACGGATGTAATGAAGCGGCGAGTACGGTCACTATATATATATATATATATACATATATATATATATATATATATATATATATATATATATATATATATAGTATATTTCACAAATGCGAGGTGCTTATGTTCATCCCACACGCGCACGAATCAATTAAAAATGCCTGTAGTTGACCGGGCGAACGAGCCGGCAGGTTTGAAAAGAGCGCGCCCCTGAAGCCTACCAATCCTGTTGAAGCGCTATGTACGTGGCAGAGGCGCAGGAATATGACATTGCAACCAGTCATAGGGAGAGGGATATGACTCGCACTACCCTACACAAAGGCGCGTGCATAAATAGCGCGAGCCCACGCGTCAGTCATCCTCTTTCATTTTCGATCTCCGAGCCAGCAGGCGACTCTTCTCAGCTTCTTGACATTATTCATTTGTTGCCAATCATATTTTATGTCACTATAGTCCATTTATTGTGAATTATATATAGTTGACACATTTACTTTACTAAATAAATATTTTATGTTAAATTCTAATATTTCATTTCTAGAACTATGTTGTTCATACATTCCTTTATATATATATAATATATTATATATATATATATATATATTATATATATATATTGAAACGAAGTACGTTTCTGTAATTTAGAACAATTAGAATGATCACTAATTACAAAATTAAAATGAAGGGTACTGGAGTTGATCAGCCGCAGTAAGGCCGCCACCAAACCGTCCAAATCGGGGGGGGGCGGGACGGCGGAGGCGAGCGAGCCGTTAGTGTGCGCGGAGCAGGCCTCGAGGGAGCACGGACGGGGGCAGGTGTTGCTCCAAGAAATTGTATTGTCGTTTTTAGTTGTAGTTCGGACGTATCCCCCCCGATTTGACCGCTTGCGTGGGGCGGCGGCGGCGGCGTACTGCGCTGATCAACTCCAGTACTTTATATTACTTTATAATGCGTGATCATTGTAATTGTTCTAATACGAAACGTACTTCGTTTCAAATATTAATATATATAGTATTATATATTATATATATATATATATATATATATATCAGTTTAGCCAGTCCTGTACTTTATTCCATTGGAATGTTACATAAATACTTGTTGAGCAGTGTCCTCCAAGGCTGCCTCCTCTCCAACCGTCATCCGCTCTCCGGAACGTCAGTCCCGCCCGTTGGCACTCGGTACTATTCGGCGCCGGCGCCGCCGGCTCAAAAATGAATAATGAATATACTGTTATAGCAAGTACTATCCATAACCCATTCCTATCGGCATTCATTCCTAAATCCGTCAACAATCAGTAACTTGTTACACCAATAAAGAATGCTGAAATAAGGCAACATGGGCATCCTTCAACCTGCATTGCTCTATGCGGCGACTCGAAACGTCTTCTCTTTATATCAGTATCGCCCGAATACGTTTCGACGGAAGGCTTGCTCCTCCAACTGGTGGTGCTCGTTTACGCCGAGTAGGTAGGTTGCTCCTCCATAAAGATTGCTTGGGCTCGGCAACTCTCAGCCGTGCACTTCTAACAATGGGCATTCAGTGGTGTGCAACAAGTGTGTCGTAGTGAAATGAGAAATAAATTCAAATAACAAAATAAAAATAGTGTATTAAAAGATTATAGACAAGTTATAATAAATTGCTAATTTTAAACACACCGGCAACCTTTTCCTTCCACCGCTTTACCGCAGAAAAATAAAAGCCTCGTTCTTCGTGCATGCGAGCTGTCGAGACTTCTCGTCACCGTGAGCAATTAACCGGTCACATGGCCTAATTTTATGCCTTAAATTATTAAACGGTCGCCCAGTCTGGCGAACCGGCGGGCAGAAAGCACGAGATCGTCTGGCCCTTACTCTCCGACGTTTCTCGCGCCACACACTCCCTACACTCCTTTGTACCTCCTCGTACAACGCTGCTCCGATGTAAACTGAATGAGAAACGGCGGGACGGCAGTTTGGCGCCGCGTTGAAATAATTGAGGGCTAACACCCCACTTTCACTGTTTCTTCAAGATAGGCCTCGCTTGTGTCGGCAAGCGAGCGGCTCGCTGGCACGTAGCATCCTAGGAGTTTACAGCCTAAGGTTATTTTTGGCTCTGCTACGCTACCTGCGTCAACTGCCAGGGCGCAAAATCCCGAAAGTCCAGGCTCAACCCCTTCCTCCCCAGCAGCGCACTTTTACCGACCCAACGGTTCTGGCCCTCGTGTTAACGTCGCCACACAAGGCACCCTTCACGATGCAACGTTTCGTTTCAATAATCTCCGTCACGAAAAAGGAACAGTCAACCTGGTTGAGTCTATTAACATGTGTTGCATTGGTACAATATCATGGATCATGATATTGTAACAAGGCAACACATTGTCATTTATACTTCAACTGTTCATTTTTTCGTCTAAAAAGTGTTTTTAAATGTCCGTCCATCTATCTATGAACAACACTTGTGCCTATTCGCAGAATACGTATTCCCACCCTCCCCGGAAAGCACATTCCTGGGCCGATCCGAGGTCCTGCAATTTTTGAACGAATTCTCTAAATATTGGGGGTAGTTGAAGTAAAATCTTCTGGATATTTCTAAATATTCTCAAAAAACGGCTTCAACTCCTTTCTTTATCGCGTGATAAGCGATCTTTTCTCTGGCACGAATGGAATGCCCATAAACATCAATTATTATTAAATGACAATTCCTTGAAAATTTGCATCAACGAAATTGTTAAAATTATTTCATGAAAAAATTGAAACCTCAATGTCTTCAACTTATTATACTCAATAGCGTTTAGACAATGTTTACTCTTTGAGATTGCTTTCAACATTTCATAATGTCTTTCTATAGCTGTTTATCACGTGATTAGATGATTAGATATAGATGGATATTTAAAATAGGTAATAGGAAGTAAATCAGACATTGAAGAGCTTGCCCCCAGAATAAAAATGGAAGCAAGGAAGATGTGTTGGAGTGGTTATGAACAACGCAAGGAGGTGAATGGAGTGTGGTGGAGCCCTCATTCAGAACAGGAGAATGCAAACGAGTGCGGAAAAGTAGATGAAGATAGAGTGGGTGGCAATGACTCTCAGGCATTCCAGTTTGTTCCTCAGTTCCTAGAGAGTTGTTAACCGGTTATTGCCAAAGTTCCTCGGCCAGACGAAAATCCTCCGTTGTTGATAATAACCAAAGTTTGTTCTTCTGTATTAATTTGAATAGTCTTCTAGGAGTGTTTGGAACGTTTTGTAAGGGAAATGATTTATAATAATACTTCGTGTAAACAGGAGTGTGGGTTACGGAACTTCCATCGATCTTTGCATCCTTTGCTTCAGACCTTGGCGTGTTTCCCAAAGAAGATGGATATGGAATGAACTAACTTAAGTTTGCGTCGACTGACGATTTACACAAATAGATGACTGCTAAAAGCAATAGTACGCAGCTATAGAAAGACAGTAAGAAATGTTGAAAGAAATCTCAAAGAGTAGAAACATTGTCTAAAGGTTATTGAGTAAAATAAATTTAATAAATATAGACTTTGAGGTTTTAACTTTTTCATGAAATAATTTTGACAAATCCTCATTGATACAAACCTTCAAGGAATTGTCATTTAATAATAATTGAAGTTTATTGGCATTCGTAAATACAAACACACGAAAAGACGTTTGGAACAAACTGAGAGACCTCGGAATCACGAAAGCAAATTCTTCTGAAATTTCTATCCGATATGCCCTTGAATGATATTAATGACTACTTTGTAAAATGTTTCAAAACCAATACTTACCTTCTGTCAAGCGTATACATTACAGAGACTTTCAATCAACTCACCTGCTATCAGGGATAAATTTTATTTCCATAACGTTGACCATCAAGAGGTTAGTAATATTGTTCTTTCACTAAAATCAAATGCAAATGGCTCCGATGGTATCACAGCCAAAACAATTGAAATTTGTTTTACCATGTGCCCTTCCGGCACTCACGCATTTAATTAATTTCTCATTAACAACGGGGAAACTTTCCTCAAGCGTGGAAGCTTGCGCATGTTCGCCCCCTGCCAAAATCTGAACTGACCTCGGCGTCATGCAATTATCGCCCAATTAGCATATTGCCGACAGTTGTCTAAAGTTCTGGAAAAAATGTTCGAAAACAGATTGTTAAAACACGTATCCGACTCAGATCTGCTCGATAACTTTCAATCCGCTTTAGAGGAGTAGAAGCACACAAACCGCTTTATTGAAAGAACTGAAAACATACGAAAAGCGCTAGATGATGGCCTCGTAACTGTATTAACTCTTTTAGATTTTAGTAAAGCATTTGACTCTGTAGATTATGATATCCTAATAGCGAAGTGCAAAAATCTAAGTTTTTCTGATTCCACCATCTTCTTGGTTGCAAGTTATCTATACAATAGGCAACAAATTGTAGTAGTGACGATCTGACACTCGAATCCAAAACCTCTCCACGAGGAGTACCTCAGGCCTCCGTGTATAGGCCACTGTTCTTCTTAATTTACGTTGAATGACCTATCAGGCGAACTTACGGAATGTAGTCATCATAATGTCGCGGATGACCTGCAATTTATATCTCCGGAAAAACCATCAGAGGTAGAAATGCTAATAAATAAATTAAAATTAATGAACTCTCCTCTGTAGTCAAATGGTCAATTGAGAACGGACTCAATTTAAATCCTACAAAATCACAAACCATCATAAATTGGCTCTTCTCAAAATGTCATAAGAAAACTTGAAGGTTCATATGTTCCTGATGTTGCTTATAGGACAATGTTGTAGTACCTCGTCATACACAAGTCAAAAACTTGGGCTTAATACTTGATGATCATCTAAGTTCGAATATCAGATCCGAAATGTCTGTCGGAAGTTTATGGCTTCTTTGCAATCCCTTAGATATATCGATAAATGTCTCCCTACTAATACGAAAGAAATGTGGTAAAAAACCCCTGTTATGTCCTCATTTCGACTACGGGATATTGTGTATAACAATTTAAAAGATTCACTCGCTCAAACTCTACAGAGGCTCAAAATTCCTGTATTTCGTTTCATTTATAACATAAAAAATACGATCACATCTCTGGAGTTTAACAAACAGCACAAAATATTAACACTAAAAGATAGGCGATTTGTATCACAGCCTTTGTCTTTTATTAAGATGCTAAAATGGTTCCCCGACATACTTAAACAAACTATTTGTGTACATCTTAAATCATCTAGATCTTCAGAAATCCCAGTTACTCTGCCATTCCAAAAAGCAAAACCACTACTACAGAAACGTTTCGCAATTAACTGTAAGCCCGCGAATGGAATAAATTTGCCTCCAATATTAAAAAACTCCTCTTCATTTCCATCTTTTAAGCAAGCACCCTGCATGATTTTTTTACAAAGTAAAATACACCATGGTATTGGTCGGGTCAGAATATGAAGATGTTATATTCCTGAGGGAGTTTAATGATTAATGTGTTTAGAAAATATTCATTTAATGTTTTTTTGTAAAATATGTTACTTTCTTGCGACCTGTGTTGAGATACTGTCCTGAAGCGTGACTGCGATCCGTAGGAGCAGAGGCGGTTTAAACAAGAAAAACCACCCTTTGCAGCATTGGACCGCAGCTGAGGATCCATTCCCAATGATCCGTTTACTGCATGTTAGTCAGGTTCCATTGTATGAGGACACCATGTCTGCCTGGTGGTTTTTCCGCCGACTATCGGTTTTCCTCCAAAGTTCGGAGCGCACGTGTGATGGTCTTCTGTATTATAAGATCACAGTCCACTCGGGGGTGAACCATGGCTGCAGTCTGATGCGCGCAGATATTGTAAAGCACACAATCTCTTTTAAATTCAATTGTGTTTTAATCTCAACATGATTTAAAATTAATTTCAAAATTATTATTGTAACATTTTATCGATAACCTCTGATGTCTCTTATTTATAAGTTGCTTTAAAAAAACATTTCCTGTCCACTAAACTTTACAACTTGTAGATTACATTAAATATCTTAAATTTTAAAATCAACATTACTTTTTTAATTTAATATTTTAATACATTACTCTGATATTTGGGACATGTGTGTCAGGCGAAGAGCGGGCCTGATGCCCTACGCCTCGCCATGATTAAGAAGGCATAGTTTATATTATTATTATTATTATATTAGTTATTCATTATTATATTATTATTATTATTATATTATATTCCATTTGTGCTAGAGACCCAATATCACCCTAATAGTAGTT
>BOPP01000186.1:531246-543667 GCA_017312745.1 Gryllus bimaculatus
CAGTCGTGTGTCATGCGTTCTCGAGCTGTGAGGACGTATTTCCTAAGCGCTCCGAAGGATTCACCGCAGGTAGTTGTGTCAGTAGAGCGGCCGCAGCAGGTAGTTTGTTCGAGCCAGTTACGATCGCAAGTGAGAGCGCCGCACACATCGCCAGTGTCTGCTTGGTATACAGCTAAGTATAACCACAAATATTCGTTAATTTTATAATATATTGTTGAATACTTCTTAGGTTTTTTCCTAAAAAGTAATTTTACGATAAGAAAGTAAGTTCGTTTTACGCCTAATGTTTGTGAACATCATGGCTCAACACGCAACGCTAGAACGAAATGACGCTGTCTCTGCTTTCGCTTATTGAAAGCATCCTGACATCGGATGTTTTCATAAGCGCAAAATTGCACAGGTTGTTTCTGAAATGCAGTGGGAGAAGAAATTTGGAGGTGTGAGTTTCTCGTTTACGAAGAGAAACTATTAGAGAAACCTAAGGAGATCGATGATCTCAAACTTCAATTGGAGGAGCGGAACTGACGAGCTTGAGCAGTACCAGCGGCGAAACTCCCTAAGGATCTTTTGGGGAACCTGAAGCGTGATGGCGAGGACACCGACTGGCAATTGCCAATCAATGTGCAAAAAGGGATAGGTGTTTCAATTAGACCTAAGCGAATATTGATCGCAGGTCAGTCGAGTTGCCCGGAAAACGAATGGTGGTACTCGACCTATAATTGTAAAATTCACCAGTTTATAGGAAGCCGCCGGGAAATGTTTTCATCAAAAAGAATCTGAAGAAAAACGGGTATCACAGTTGCGGGAGACGCCTGACGAGGATGCGGCTGAAGTGTTTAAGAAAAGGCTGTTGGAAACGTTGTCGGCCAACAGAATGTTTTGGACAAAAGATGGTGTCGTCATCGTAAAGTGAGAAATTCCAAAGTTCGCGTTCAGAACTATAGCAGAACTGGATAGTATTACATAACTACGAGTAAAGACTATGTACTATTTTCTGTTCTTAAACAAAATATTTTTAAATTTATAATTTTTTAAATTTTTTCATCTTTGCTAATTTTTATAGTTGCTATTGAATTACTATTACTATTATTAATTTTATCATAATATTCTGCTATAACACTTTTTACTTTTCTAATTTATTATTACTAATATTAGAATTATATTATTTTATATTACAAACATGTTAATTATATTGGTTTGTTTTTACTAGTGTCCTTATTCTTTATAATTATAATAAACTATTATCTAGAATATTTATTAGTTATAAGAAATTTATAATAATTAGACTAATTCTAAGTAGTTAGTGCCCCACGTGTTGATTGTAAGCAACTTATTTAACTTCAAATTCCTTCTGCTTATTGCTTTTGATTTTTTTTCAACGTCGATATCTTCATAAATGTGGCAACAAAGCTTAACACCGTCTTTTCCTCAGTACACGCGTTCCAGGAATTCTGTACCTGTGTTTAGTGGCTACTCGGAAGTGGAGAGTAATGCTGGCTCACCCCAGCCCCGTGGAAATTCCATACCTGCTCGTAGTAGCCCTGCAACCCTCCAGGATTTCCAAATTTCTTTGTCTCAGTTCCCTCGTGGCTTGTCTGTTTTCCACGTAATGCCCAATCACTTAAGCAGCATTACTCTGCAAATTTCAAATATTATAACTGAAACGAAACCAGACCTGTTTATTAAGTGAGCGAAAACATGGCTAAAATCTACAATTAAAATCAGGACTCGTATCTGTATCTAATTAAAAACTCCTTCGGAATGATAGGTCGGTAATTAAAAGCAATTTTAAAAGAAAAGACGGGTTGGAGGGTCGCATTGTTTGTTCGCAATGTGCATTAAGTTAAAGTAGTCGCTCACCCACATCCTCTTTACTGGCATGAATATATGTTGCAGAAATTCAAATTGGAATGAAACATTTACTTGTTGCTGTTTGTTTACTGGCCCCCGAAAACGGGAGTTTTATCTGAATTAGAGATTCCCCCTTTCGCAGTTCGCAAGTAAATATCAGGATATCATAATCATGGGTAATTTCAATTGCGATGCTGAAAGTACCGCTTCACAAACTCGGCTGAAAAGTTATTGATACTTTTAATTTACAATTTACAAATATCTAGAATTTGGCCCGATGCTCATTAGCATTAGGAGCTGAAACATGGATAGATCACGCGATTGTGTCAGACACTTCGAAAGTATTAATGTACGGTCAGATATCTTATTTCGGGAGTATCAAAGCAGGATTTGCTATTTGTGTGTTACTCTATAAAATGTTCTAAAATATAGCAAAAAATTATCCGCTACGGGACTACAAAATATTAATTCTGAGGCTAGTTCAATGACAGTGCTAAAGCTCCTTGGCATGACGTTTATAGTCAAACATCTTTTAATAGTAAAGTAGAAGTCTTCAACGAAATTATATCTAACCTTTTCGATAAACATGCACCATGGAAAACGCGGACGTGTGACACGTCCCGCGGCCCCATGGCTTACAAATACATTAAAGCAATTCATGCAGAACGCGATCAGCTTATCATCGCTTTAAGTGTATAAAACCTCTGAAAATGAAAGAAGAGTACAAAAAAGTTACGAAATTCCGTAAAATAAAAAATTAGAAACGCAAGAATTCGATATTATCTTGATGTCCTTAAGTAAATACAAACACACAAAAGACGTTTGGAACAAACTGAGAGACCTCGGAATCACGAAAGCAAATTCTTCTGAAATTTCTATCGATATGCCCTTGAATGATATTAATGACTACTTTGTAAAATGTTTCAAAACCAATACTACCTTCTGTCAAGCGTAATACATTACAGAGACTTTCAATCAACTCACCTGCTATCAGGATAAATTTTATTTCCATAACGTTGACCATCAGAGAGGTTAGTAATATTGTTCTTTCACTAAAATCAAATGCAAATGGCTCCGATGGTATCACAGCCAAAACAATTGAAATTTGTTTTACCATTGCCCTTCCGGCACTCACGCATTTAATTAATTTTCTCATTAACAACGGGAAACTTTCCTCAAGCGTGGAAGCTTGCGCATGTTCGCCCCCTGCCAAAATCTGAACTGACCTCGGCGTCATGCAATTATCGCCCAATTAGCATATTGCCGACAGTTGTCTAAAGTTCTGGAAAAAATGTTCGAAAACAGATTGTAAAACACGTATCCGACTCAGATCTGCTCGATAACTTTCAATCGGCTTTAGAGGAGTAGAAGCACACAAACGCTTTATTGAAAGAACTGAAGACATTACGAAAAGCGCTAGATGATGGCCTCGTAACTGTATTAACTCTTTTAGATTTTAGTAAAGCATTTGACTCTGTAGATTATGATATCCTAATAGCGAAGTGCAAAAATCTAAGTTTTTCTGATTCCACCATCTTCTTGGATTGCAAGTTATCTATACAATAGGCAACAAATTGTAGTAGTGACGATCTGCACTCGAATCCAAAACCTCTCCACGAGGAGTACCTCAGGCGCTCCGTGTTAGGCCACTGTTCTTCTTAATTTACGTTGAATGACCTATCAGGCGAACTTACGGAATGTAGTCATCATATGTACGCGGATGACCTGCAAATTTATATCTCCGGAAAAACCATCAGAGGTAGAAATGCTAATAAATAAATTAAAATAATGAACTCTCCTCTGTAGTCAAATGGTCAATTGAGAAACGGACTCAATTTAAATCCTACAAAATCACAAACCATTCATAATTTGGCTCTTCTCAAAATGCATAAGAAAACTTGAAGGTTCATATTTGTTCCTGATGTTGCTTATAGGACAATTGTTGTAGTACCTCGTCATACACAAGTCAAAAACTTGGGCTTAATACTTGATGATCATCTAAGTTCGAATATCAGATCCGAAATGTCTGTCGGAAGTTTATGGCTTCTTTGCAATCCCTTAGATATATCGATAAATGTCTCCCTACTAATACGAAAGAAATTGTTGGTAAAAAACCCCTGTTATGTCCTCATTTCGACTACGGGATATTGTGTATAACAATTTAAAAAAGATTCACTCGCTCAAACTCTACAGAGGCTCAAAATTCCTGTATTCGTTTCATTTATAACATTAAAAAATACGATCACATCTCTGGAGTTTACAAACAGCACAAAATATTTAACACTAAAAGATAGGCGATTGTATCACAGCCTTTGTCTTTATTTAAGATGCTAAAATGCTCGGTTTCCATCTTTTTAGTATTTGCCTTTTGAATTCAGTATCCCACGCCTTTTAATTTGTATATTTTACTTTCTCGACTTACGAATTCTTCGTAATAAGAGAAAGCTATGTAATCTTGCGTCATAAAAAGCCGAAATTTCACCAGAAATTTTTTTTGCGGTGTTCTGGTAATGAAGAAGTTGATAAATCCTGTTGATAAATGTAGAAAAAACATATCCTCTAACGCGTTGTGTAACCAGAATCCATATTTGGCTGATTCTTCATACCAAAAAAACGTTTGATGGCAAAACGTCCGTCGGTCTGTTTGTTAGTCTGTCCGTCTGTGGTTAACGCTAGCGCTTAAGCATTCAGCCATTTTCTTCAAAATTGATATTCCTCAATCCGCGATTGATATTCCGCGTTTCGGAGTGAAGTGCCACTGGTTGGATCCATAATTATTTGTCACAACGCTCTGTTGGTGCAGAAAATAATTGAGAATATCAGAAACTTTATTGAAAGTAATTTGAAGCCATTTTGTCACATATACAATCTGTTAAGATTCTAAACAAACTGAAAGTGTCTGTGTGTCATTTTCGTATTTTGAAATTTTAAACAAGTGTACAACTTTTTTGTTCTATTTGTAAAACCCATGTTACATCAAATCAATGTTTCAATAAATTATCCGAATCAATATTGTGACGAACGCGAGTGACTTCGTTTGTCCTACTCATCAAGAAAACGCCGGGTGATCGAGCGCGGCTCGGTTTGATAAGGGCGTGCTCGCAGATGCACGGCGTAAGAATATAACGTAGAAGCAGTCAGACTGAAGAGGGAGAGCCAACGCGCACTACCCCCACACGGACGGCGCGTGCCTAAATAGGCGAGCCCACGGTCAGTCATTCTTCGAGCCAGCAGCACTCCCTCCAGTGCTTGACCGCCGATCCAGCAACAACTTCACCGAGTCCGTAGGTAGGAGTAGTGGCCGTCGAACAGACGCCTAGATAGCCGTTCGCGAACGTTGTTAGAATTTTTCTGGAAGAAAGTTTTTCTTCCGACAAGACGCGAGAGTTAATCTAGTCTACTAGTTATTGCAGAGCTGATGACAGTAGAAATGGGAAATAGTTCGGGGGGAGATCAAGTAAATTTCAATCAGCGGCGACATTTGGGACAGTGCAAGTGTCGGTTACGCGTATGCATGAAAAACGCTCGCGTTCTTAAGTGCACCACAAGGAACATTCGCAAGTCGGCATAGTCACAAATATCGTGGAAGACGAAGTAGATGAGGACGAAAGGAGCCGGGAGAACCGCGGAAGAGAACGCAGAGAGCGACGCAAGAGGGCAGCGAGAAGTCTCCGGCGTCTCGGGGCCCGCGATCTGCTGCACGGAGGCCGAGGCGCTTCAAGCTCGAGCTTTGGGCCACGGAGGACGCCGCTGCGCCTTCGGGTGATCACGGCGCGCATGCGCTGAAAATTAGGTCAAAATCACGTCGACCAGGGAAAACTTGTTAACGAGGAAATTGTGAGGAAAATAAGCATACAAGAGGCATCAGAGTATCATTCAGAGATTTTTGGCATTTTAAAAGCTCTATTGCCTACGAAAATGTAAGTTTAATATTAAATTGTTGTAAAGAGTGTGGTACATCTTCACACATTTGTTTTAAAGTAAAGGTATTTTAATGGAGTGTGGAAATGCACATAATGTCAGTGGTTAATATAAATAGGAATTGTGGCAAATTTAATTAGTCAGAGTAACAACGGGAATCCCCACTAATTATTTGTGCGAATAGTTTAACAATTAATTATTGTTTCATTGAGAAAGGGTTTCAATTTTTGTGCTATTTTGTTTCATTTTGATTTTTGGTTTGATTTTGCAAGCAACAAAGGGGAAAGATTACTAAATCCATTATAACTGATTTATGCGTTCTTGTTTTGGATTTGCTCTCAACACCTCAAAAGATCTCACTACCCTGAGGTATAACAAGCTCGCAAGAGCATGATATCTGCGAGATCCCCAACAGGAGATTTTGGGAATTACTAGCACGACGGGGGGGGGGGCATTTGTCAGAATATAGTAATGTTAGAAATATGCGAGAAAGTAAGTGCTTAACCAGCATCACTAGTTTTTATAGGAATTACGGGCTATTACATAAGATCCAGAAGATTTTGGCAATGCCACAAGTGCCGAAATAATACACAATTGATGACAAATTGACATTAAAATGAACATTGTTCTAAATGTTTTTATAGAATACTTTGCTTCAAGTGGATACCCATTTCTTGTTAATAATGTAGTTCAAATATCGTACCACGTCAATCGGTGAAGGCGTTTATAGCAAAAAAAAATTGTTAATTATATTTTCTCCGATTGTTTATATCAACAATAATAGTCTAGAGCTTTCTGAAATAAATGTCGAAAACAACTTTCGAGTGGAGAAAATGAAAGTTGCTTCAAAGAAATGCATTGTAGAAGAAGGCAACCGTGGGTGAAAGGTCACACCACAAAACTTCTTCCTGCGGGAAAGTGCTGCAGAAGCAAAACTGTTTCAGACAAAAAGGAAATTGAAGGGGCGCAAGACAGGTACCACGAACTCCATTCCCAATTGTTATCACCGCCCCTGCCAGCCTCTCGTTACGCGGATCGTCTGGTGGGAGGAGCAGCGCGCGCGGTGGCGGCAATATCCACTGGAAGGCGTGCCGGGCGAAAAAGAACGCCCATATTAGTGAATTATACAGGCACGGTATTCTCGTGTAGTATATATCATGTATGTATATATAAAAAAGTCGAGTTAATTACAACATTCATAACTCATGAACAGCTGGACTACGAAGAAAACTAAGCAGAAAATATCGGGAAAATTCAGTATATGGCGCTTTAAACAAAACTAAATATTCATGTCATATGCATCTCTCAACACACTCAGCAGGGATTTTTGCATCTATATCGTTAAATAACTCCTTAATGAAGCGTTAGAGCATTAAAAACTAAAATTTTGAGGCCAAAGGAATAAAAAAACTTTTCTCACACCGTAGTCTACAGGATGATATCTTCGTTAACTTTCTATTCCATTTTTGCTGGTCCGTCGCTTCCGCCACTATTCACAGATTTGCATAATCTGCAACTAAATATGAATGAGAAGGACAGAGAAATAAAGAGACTGACTGAAGGAGACTGTGAGAGAGCCTGAGAGATGGCGAGAGAGAGGCGGTGAGAGAAAGCCAGTGCGAGAGAGACGGAGAGAGAGACGGCGAGAGAGACCGGAGAGAGAGAGAGACTGAGAGACGGCGAGAGAGAGAGAGAGAGAGAGAGAGAGAGAGACGGTTCGAGAGAATCCTGGTGATCGATTGCTCTACCGGAGCAGTACCCTATCAAACTGGTCACGGAGTGCACCTGATCTTCCTTGTGCTATTCTCACCCTTACTCACAGACACACTCGTTACACTACATGCACTACACTATCTCACATGGCGGGAGTCTAGTCAGGAGGTTTGAGCATGTCCCGGCTGGAAAGGTACCACGCAGATGAGAGATATCTGGACGGGGAAAACTTCCAAGCCGTCGTGTCAGCGCCAGCTTTTCCTATCCACCAGGTGAAATGCACCGCCATCTTCAGTTAATCTAATATGCACCACACTTATGGAATAATATCCATAGTGGTTGACTTGCCCGGATATAATCAGTGATTAAAAGGAACTTCCCGTACAAGCGTCAAATTTGTATCGTTTAAAGTTGGCGAATACGACCAAACAGCAATAGGCTATACCAGCGCCCCTAGATTGATTGATTAGAGATTTCGAGAGCGCCAACTAGTAACCTCATTAGTTCCGTAAGCGTTGAGAATGCTTTTATCGCGGGAGATTGTGGCGATCTTCCCATGCTACTGGCGAGATCCGGTGTGGGGATTTTTCCCAACCAGATATCTCCCCAAGCTGGCAAAAGCTCTAAGATACGAAAAAATGTGATAATGTTGTGTATGTTAGTACGCGTGTGTAAGAGGTGAAGAAAGGACACAGAAGAGGAAGAAAATACCGCGCACTGCCCGTGGCCTGTTTGTTAGGGTGCAGCTCCGACATTCGCCTAGTATTGATCGAAGACACGATAGAAAACTACCGCCCAGAGCAGCGGGCCTCTAGGATACTCTTGTGGTTCAACTCGACCCAGCTGATAGATAGTGGCACCGCGGAACCCTAGACCCTCCCGATTAGAGGCTCTGCAGTAACATCAGTTGATGCCCGAGCCACCTTTCCGGTACTCTACTTTGCGGCCAGCAGTTTTGACCAGAGTTTCAATGGAGAATTGATAGCAATGATCCGCGCGGGCGGGCCAGCCAGCCGACGTGCGCGGCGCCGCACGTGGTGCGTTCATAAATCACAGGAGACGCTCTCCCGCCGCGCCCACGCCCCTCCCCGCGCCCATACTTCGCCCCTGTCGGGCCCGGCACCGCGAGCGGGGTGCCCGCGTCAGCCCCTCAATTCCGAATCGGCGCGCGGGAGAATAAGCAAGTAGAGCCGCATCTGCGCCTTTCAACTTCGTACGATCGGTGATCTCTCTCGTGCGCCTGTCCTCGTGGCCGTGTGGTGCTTGCGTTTGCGGCAGCTGTATTCATGTTCGCCTCCATGGTTTGATCTTCATTTCAAGATCTTTTGAGTGTTCTTGTCAGGTGTGCAAAACATATCTTGATTGATGCACTCTCTCACCTCCGCATAGTTCTATTTACAAAAGGATTTGAAGTTGGTACTATATTAATAAATACGTTTTTCTCTCGAAAGATTCTGAGACAGTATCGTTTTCTGATAATATAAAATAAAAATATATCGCAATTGATTCATAAAGTTAATTGAGTTTAGTATATATGTCGAATTTTTTGTTGATCCCATGAGCATTTAAAGGTTTTTATTAACGTAGTAGCGGGACCTTTGCAAACAGTTTGCTTTTTGTAAATCATTATTTTAAATGTAAAATATTAAAATTAGCTTGAAATATTAAAACAAATATTTATTAAGAATTTATATTCTAAAAATAATACATTTTATACTCTTCAATCTTAATTTTTGTAATTAATTTATTTACATAGACCAGCGTGTCTACTTTACAGGAGTTTCTTTTAATGTAAATAATAACTCAAAACACAAACAAAGAAACAAAAGTACATAACAAACAGCGAATCATTTCAAACAACACTAAAACAAAGAGTAACATTCACATGAAAACAGTCCTTTTTTTGATAAAAAGAATTAGGGAAGCCCAACAGGTTCCTCATTATTTTTTGTTGTTTTTCTAGTAAATTTGTTGATTATTCCTTGTATTGTTTATTACAATTCTGTATGATTTAGGGGGATCATCAAATTGGATTAAATATTTGTCTTTGGGAAATCCGTTTTTGATTCGGGATGTTGTTACTGATGTACCAAGGTTGTAATGGTCAGTTGCTGGTAGTATTTTTAAGTATAGTCTTCTGTATTGTTGCTATTGCCGAGTATAGCTATTCTCCTGCAGTATGTTGACATATTCTGTAAGCCTTTCCATTCTAGTTACGAAGTGTTATTAATTTTAAGTTGGGCTGCTTGTCAATTTTGTATTAAATTTGATATTTAATTTGATACAATGCTTCGTTGTTGCTATTATTTGGATAATTATTGTTGATAATTTCTGAATTAGAATTTGTAATATGTTTGACTGGATGTTTTTTTTGTGCAACTGTTTGTTGGCTTCCTGGATCCTAGGCTTCCGCGGCCGGAGTAAATACATTCTTGGCAATTCGGGATAAGATGCGTCTCGGTCAATTGTGCTGGCGTTTCGACCATGTTGCTGTGGCCTTCTTCCGTTCATCCCGGATAGCCAAGAATATATGTGGTTGTGTTTTGATTGATATTAAGTTCCATTTGTGAAAGTAATGGATTTGGATTTATGTTCGTTTGCAATGATAATGTTTGTGAATGGGGGTAGGAATGGGGTATTGAATTGATTTGATTGTTGTATTACCTTTCTTTTAAGAAAATACTTACATTGGTTAGAAGTATCCATACGGTTTTCTTTTCATAGAGTACAAATTGGGGTGGTGGGTTTGTGGATTGCAATAATTCACAGTCTTTTTTCCAATGATGTTCTGCACAGTAGCCACATTTTGGGATACTTGTGCAATATTTGTTTGTGTATCAATAAACGAAACAATTTTTACATTGAGGTGGGCCTTATGGTTTCCTTCTTGTTTCTACTTTAACAATGAAATGAAGTAAATTGTCTAGTTTAAATATTTGTTTTCCTTCAGTTCAGTTTGTTAATTCTAATGCAACTACTTTGAAGGGTAATTGTTCTCTGTTAGTCAACCTAGTTATTTTTATTGGATAATTTAGACTATAATTCATTATAAATCTCCTCCTCAGTGAATATTAAGGGTCCATCTTTATTACAACTGATAAGTTTTTCTCCAATTGCACCCAGTATGTATAGTAAGGGATCTTTTTTTATAATATTATCTGACTTTTTGGTAGTCGGTAACGTTTTTCAGTAATATTTTTACTGAATCCCCTGTAGTTTTAAGGGTAAACCTATTTACTATTAATTGTCTTATATCTTTCGTTAGAATTGTTTCCTACGTTTTCAATGCACATCGGAGGTATTTTCATATTTTATAGATGTGGTTCTTTGTTATTTACATTTTCTCCTCATGTCTGTACTGTTTCTGAAATTGAATTCCTGTCTATTGAAGTAGAATGTTTAATTGCACAATTGTTTAGCATTCTGCGCTTTGCTTCACTATAATTACTTACTATTGTGGGTCCTCATTTTTGGTGAGTAGATGCTGTGCACTTGTTGATTGAAGTTTACTGATGTTATCTACTGACCTATCTTCTGTAGGTTGAAGGTTTCCGGCCAGTGTTGCCGAGATGCTCGTCACTGTCCCGATCCTCTAGGAAGCGCGCGAACGTCTCCCTTAGGACTGATTTTGGCTTATAATTTTGCAAAATTCTCCCATTTGAAACGGTAGATTTCCTTCAAATTGCGCGTTGATTTTTCGAGATGATTGCTACCAAAAGAAAAGTTTTTAAAAGCATGTTCAACAGTTAATTTTCCAACAATTTTAAAATTTCAGGTCAGATCTCTCAGGTCTCCATAAGAGACCATGTTAAAACAGCAAAAATTACGATCTCGTTACGCGAAAACCGGACGGTGAAATCAATTCAAACTCTACCAGAACATAGATTAACCTCTCATCTTTCGTTTAATACAATAAAAAAGCATATTAAACGTAACACTTATCTCGCTTTAACCACCTTAATTTGTGATAGGTATAAGTCACCATTTATTTCATTGTTCAGATGGATCTGCTGATATGATCCCAACGGGGCAAAACGGTCGTTGGCCACGCCTATGCAAAATAATTATCGATCACACGAGTACTGATAAGACTTTGACTCAGTCACTGATATCTGCGTCAGCAGCTCGGAGCTTGTCACGTCCGTCCCGCTGGGTGGTTGAGAGAAAACTCACGCTCTTAAATTTAATTTAAGATGAAAATAACGTATGTGTCTTGTGAAAGAATGAAGTGCCAATCGGTAATTTTTGTTACTGTACATAGAGGGTAATGATTATAACATTACCGTGATGATAATAAAGAAAAAGAAGATATATGGAGACGATACTGTGGTGTAGAATTTTCTTTCCTATTCACTTTTTCCTTCCTTCTATTCTTCCATTTTTATCTTCTTTTTCGCCTATTTTTTCTTCTTTTTCCTTTTCTTCATTCATTCTTTCATTCATCACCATATTTTCTCCTCCGTCACTTCGTTTTTGTTGTCTTTCTTCTACTTCTTCTCACTGTTCTTCTCCTTATTTTTCGCGATTTGCAAAAATCGTGATTTTTTAAACTAACGAGCTCGTCTAAACTGACGAGTTAAATCCTTCACAACACCATTTCATGGAGCAGGTGGTGATGTTTTCTAATAATTAATAGTTTAACTAGAATTGATAAGAAATTAGCAAATACATCAAATGAAAGAATTAAGAAAAAATATTAATTCAATTTAATTAGATCTAATTAAATATAGTTATCCATATATTTAATATAATTATGCTATTACACAATTTTAACTATGCATTCTATAATACTCAATATAGTACACGCAACACAATGAATAATACAAGCTTGAGCAGACTATTCACAAAAGTAAACATAAAATTATTTACGGACTTTTGTAAAGAAATTGTGGGCCGCAGTTTATAACGCTGTTGACCCAAATGAAAAATATAATAT